>KZ652156.1:173169-187881 GCA_001010745.2 Gerris buenoi
GGGGGGGGGGGGGGGGGTATCAGAACCACTTTACTCATCTACTCATTGAGATCATTTTTATTTTTTTGTGAAATTGGGAAAATAAATAAGATACAAATGTATAATTACGTTATGTATAAATTTATTAATACGTATATTTAATTATTAATAAATTTGTTTGATAATATTTATTTATTAATATTTACTTATTAATTCTTATTTATTATTAATATCATATTCAACTTTAGCTAGTATCTGCTGGGTCCATTAAACTTTTCAGATGAACAATTTTCCTTAGAAAAGGCTTTCAATTAGTCATTTTTGATTTTGTTGTGGAATTCGTGAGCATGTGATAATGGAATTTGCTGTAATATTAAGAACCTCTTTTAGAACTGACAGAGATAATCTTTCTCTTTCAGACGTTCAAATAGACCCCATCATTGAAAATATACGTTCAATGGGAGCCTATAAGTACCAGGTAGAGACATGGCAAATTCTACTATTTTAAATATATTAAAAAAGAGACGTTTCTTCGAGAAAATGCATCAAATATTTATTTACATTTCTAATGTCTTTTTAAACCCAAATAAGAGCGGATTTACGTAAATTATAGTAGACTAGGGAGTTTATCTCTTTAACCTGCAAACCGACTGAGAGTAATTCTACTTTTAGGACGAAAAAAAACCTACATGGTGATGGCTACAGGGCTGGATGGAACCAAATTCAACTCCATTTCGAGAGGTGGGGAGACTGGATCAGATCAGAGTTAAGGCATACATTCAAATTTCATGAGGTTTAATAAACCAAATTCGTCTCCAATATTAATTGCTTCGATTTGAGATGTATCAGCAAATTGAAAAAGATGGAGAATAGTAGGCAAGATTAATATTTATAGGATTTTTACCTCGAGGTGGTTCAAACTGCTCTGCCGAAGGGATTATTTTAGACCTGTCTTCAGTAGCGACCTAAAAATTAAAATTAAAAGATTAATTACAACGCATTAAATAAAAGAAGAAACGTTTTTGTAAAGCAACGTTTTGTCTACAAAGAAGGTAAGTATGACATACTTTAGGGTTGTCTATCTCGTAGAGCCTGATGGCCAGAATGTCATGGTTATCAGAAAGGTCACCAGTTGCAGCTGATGCACCAAAGTGATAACCTGTGGGTAACCTCACTCCCTTCACTCTTAAACACTCCTTCCACTCGCCCTTGTTATCTACGTCAGTGAACACTGTAAATAAACAATAAAAATTAATAATAACAAAAAAAATAATAAGTTAAGTGTTGTGATAGTGGTGGATTTTTTTTATTTCACTTAAGACAGTAGTTTTTATAAACCCGTGGGCAGGTCTGAGGCCTACATGGTCTTTTGCTCCACAAATCTATAATCTATAAGGGTGTCTCCGGTCATAAAAATGCACATATCCTTTATTACTAAAATATGTATAAAAAGTTGCACTCTGGAGAAACAAGGTTTGCATATATTATCCTTTAGAATTTTAAGTACAGTAGAACCTCGTTTACACGACCCTCAATAACACAAAAACCTCAATTACAAGAGCAATTTTGCAAATCCCCTTGAGATTGCCATTACAGATAATGTTAAATTAACCTCTATAAAGCGGCCATTATTATCCAAACACAAGCTCAATAACACGGATTTTTTCAAATTCACAACGTAACTCAGAACCTCTATAACGCTACTATAAACAAGTCGTTTTGAGAAGTCAACCTCTATAACGCGACTCTTTACAACCATGAGGTATCTTGAACAAGTCTAGACTTGAAAACCCCACCTATTAACCTCGATATCACAACTGATAGCCAAAATAACCTTGATAACACGACCCTCAACAAAAAGGGCACCTCGATAACAAGACTGTTTTCTATCCCCTTAAGACACTTCTTATCGAGACTCTACTGAATATAACTATTATATAATAATTACCGGCAAGTACATCCTGTTCATATCTGATAGCTATGTTGGTATCAAAGTGTAGATTCCTAAGCTTGGCTTCACAGCCAGCTAGCTCAGTGTGTGTCCCGTCACGATCATGATCATAGTGCAGGCTTCCATTGTTTATCATCGCAGATATATATGGGTGACCATGGTTATGTTCACCTAAATAACAAAATATTGCATTACAAATTCTACACATGGGCTAATTAAAATTAATACTCTGAACAAAATTATTATATTGCCATAATATTCATTTAAAATTAACTTTATATGAAACTAGTCTTAAAAATAATATGCATGGTGCATATTATTCTTTATATGTATATATTTATTAATTAGAAATTACTTAATTAAAAAAAAATAATACTCTTATAATTCTCGTCAATTTAAATTGTATGACTTCATTTTAAATCTAAATATTTATCAACTTCACATTTAATATGGTTTAGAGCAGTAATCGCTTGTTCTATGTTTGTCTAGCATTGATATAATATAATGTCATTAGTAGATGATTAACTTCGGTTGCATCTCAAACGAGGCAGTGAAAGCTATTTACTACTTCAGCAGTATTAAACAGATTGATTAGTCTAATCAATACAATATTGTCCTTTAACGAACACATTGTTATCACATGTTATCAAACTGAACAACCAAAAACTAACCATTCAACTAAATTCTATAATTTAAGTTGTCTAAAAAATAAATATTTATAGGCAACTAGTTGAGAATCATGAAATTATCAATCGAAATAGGGAAGGGACAAATACCATTATCTATCAATCTGCTCTATGTCATGTGTAGATGCTTATCAATTAATATCTACGTCATCTACAAAAAGATATAAATCATACCATCTAATGGTATTATATCCATATCTTATCTGAATAATATCTAAACTAAATTTTTCCTGGTAAAGCAATTCATAGTAATGTTTTCATTAGTTTTTAAAAATCATCAACTTTACAATCTTTTTAAATGAACATTTTCTCAACTTTTCATTAACTAATAAGTACAAGGGCAATTAAAGGTCGACCAAGAAGTCNAGAAACTGAAAGCTAAGCTTCGTTTAAAGTCGGAACTTCCGAGTATTGCCGAAGTCAGTACAGTCGGGTGTCATTAAATGCGCAGTCATGTCAAATCTCACAAATAACAACAGGAAGGTTTCCAATCTGTTAGCATTCCTGTTTTGTTTGTTTTTATACAGTACGAATTACAGTCACAACTGTCCTAAACGATTTTTGTACGATCCACAAATCCACGGATTGATGCAAATACAAAGGACGCTACAAATAACGGGGTTAGAAATCAAAAGTAACAAATAAAACTCAGAAGTAAAGAGGAAGACAAAATAGATTAAGCAAGAAGAAAATCGATTTAGATTTTATTATGAATAATCAATAAATAATAATATAAAGATATCGTATATTATTAGTGATTTCTAATCAGGTACAGTGTTGCCTGTTGCAAAAAATATTTTTTAAAAAAATATAGAAGTTATCAAAAATTAAATTATTAAGAACAAAAGAACAACACTGTGTTTTTTGACAGTGGTCTATTTTATTAAAAACTGACTTTACATGACACCAAAACAACGACACTACCGCACTCCTCAGATTTCCATGACTTCTTGGTCCACCTTTAGTAGACTAAACCACTTAGCCAATGAGGAAAAACCTCTTAGCAATTAGGCAACATACTTGGGCCCTACATGGAGCTCAGCCACTTTACCCACCATTGTACCACCAAATGGAATACTGAGAGATCAATAGTGAGCAATATAATAATGACAAATGATTATGGATGTTAAAATAAAAGTAAGCAGTAATGAAATTAAAGATTACACACCATTATGGTTGCTATAAGTGTCTATGATGATAGCGAGCCCCTCAAAGTAATCCTTAGAACCAAATACCGGTCCAGGCACCATTCTCTCTCGCGTGTACCAGAGTGCCATACCGTCTCCGTAGAGCTCCTTACCATGGCCATGGATTTTAAACTGAACCTGCAGTTCCCACGCTCCAGCCATGCAGGGCTACAGTAACAACATAAAACAACATATTATATGAGCATTCTATTAAAACTTATAATTAATCGGTTGCGTTACAAGATCCATTTCAATAGGTTACATTAAAGGATCGTACTTTGTTACCCACCCTTAGGAGAGTAATCAAGTAATATAGGTAATATGTGGCAAACATTTACTTGGTTACCCATCCTATATTTGGTTTTCTGGTAGGAAAACTTTATTTGGTTGTATTGTCCGATATTTTGTGGCAATCCAATCATACATAATGATAATTGATACCAAATTACACACTGGTGGTTTACTTTAAAATAATCTATAATTGTCTAATGACAACTTACATAATGTATTTTTTGTGGTTATACAGTAGAACCTCGATTATCTGAACCTCTGTAATCCGAACTCACCACCGGAGAGGTGGTTAGAGGTACTCGCTACCTTGTTGAGGGTGAAACAGACCAGAATTCATGATTTTTTCAAACCTACCTGAGTAAAATGTATTACAACGTCTTGTTATACACACGTTTGTATGTATATAATTTTTATTTTCAAAATATAACTACCTTTAAAATAACATTGTATGCTTAACTGATTTGTTTTTCTTTTATTTAAATGAACCTCTATTATCCAAACTATTCGATTATCCGAACCACCTCTGGTCCCAATTAATTCGGATAATCGAGGTTCTACTGTACATGTATATTGTGGTTAGACAATTATAGATTATTTTACATTAAACCACCAGTGTGTTTTTATTTAAGAGTGTTTTTTTGGTGGGGAGGTGAAATGCATTTCCGCACCGGGTGCCGGCCTCCAGTCAAGACTACCGGCTAAAACACCCCCCCTTTACCTTCTAGGGCTTTGGTCCGGGACTGTTCTACACATTACTTCAGGCCAAGCCCTATTTACTTATGCCTCTAAAGGTCTCTCTTCTTCCTTGGATTGGAGATCAATCTTCTTCCTCTTTAGGACTTCTTCCACGAATCGTGCAACGTGGTTCCAATTGTCCTCTTTTCTCAGCATGCTTTTGACAATATCCTGTGGTTTGAACTGACCAATCTCCTCTTCTAGGCTTGATCTTTGCTGTGCCCATCTGGGACACTCAAAAAAGGTGTGTTCCGCGTTGTCTAGCGTGCCCGGGCAATAGAGGCAATAGTCCGGTGATGAGTGTTTCTCGATTTTATGTAAATAAGATCGGAAGTACCCATGCCCGCTTAAAAATTGGGTCATATAGTAACTAATTTCTCCGTGACCTCTGTTCACCCAGGCTTTTAGATCATTAATCAGCTTCGCTGTCCAGCGTCCTTTAGTTTCTCTTTCCCATGACTGTAGCCATCGCTCCATTGTCTTCTCTCTCTCTTCTCGTCTAGGATCCTCTCCGGTTTCAGTCTTTCTGGCGAACACCGCCTTCCTTTCTTGTGCCAAAAGGTCAATAGGTATGACCCCGGCAATAACCAAAACTGCAGGCCCTTAGACTGTGCGATAAGCGGCGGAGACCCTCAGAGCACTCAGCCTCTGAACTCGAAGCAGTTTTTTTCGGCGACTCTTCTTCTTGAGGGTGTCAGCCCAAATTTCAGCTCCATACAGCAAGATCATCTGCACTGCTGACATGAGCAGACGGCGTTTACTAGACCGCGGTTATTTAAGAGTGTACTAATAATCATTACACTTGCACTATTGTAAAAAAAAAAAAAAATCTCCCTAAGTTATTGAAGGTAAACATTCTAAAGCACATGGTCAATAGTATAGTCAATATGCAAAAGTATTGTCAATACTATTGACCGTGTGCAGAGTTGGTATTGAAAAACATTATTTATGAAAATTTGTAATTGAATTGCATATCAACAATAGTATTTTCAATAATATTATTGACATTAATATTGATTATGTGCGGGGGCTTAATACCAACACACACCTAATAAAAGCTAATTGCTTAGAGGTGACTAAAAGTCAAAATATTATTTGAAACTACTTAGATTATTAAATGTTGCTAATTCGATAATAAGGTAAGAGTTTCCTCACTATTTAGTTAACTATTAATTTGATAAGGTAGAGTTTCCTCACTATTTAGTTAACTATAATTTGATAAGGTAGAGTTTCTATATCAAATTATAATTTAAGTATTAGAGGAATGTTACCTTTATTAACTTAATCATTTTAATTAAATAAAATAAGCTTGAGTTGCTTTTACAGTTACAAGAACACAGTAGAACATCAATAACTAACAGTGGACCGGAACATTACCTAATAAGAATTTTTTCTCCAGTAGGGAGAAAAAGTTATGATTTTGGTTTAGTTTAGTTTAGAGGGACTAACGTAGGTATTTTCTTCCCTGAACACAAAAAGTGAAGTAGGGCAAAAACGTAATGGTTGCCAACTTAATTATTTTATAAATAGTAGAAATGAATGGCTAATGTAATGAAGTTGTTGAAAGCAGGTTGGCGACATTGCTTTTTAGACCTTCTTTATCATTGTTTATAACCTGCATTTAAAAAACCTTCTATTTGAGTTTAACTTTTTCGCTCAGGGAATAATGGCTTACTTTACTCCCTAGATGCATAAATAACTATTATGTTAACAACAGTTACTATTGTAAACAAAAACAAATAGACATGAACTTAATTATAAATTAGTTTATTTATTATATTTATTGTTCACTAGAATTAGCTTATTCATTTATATTTTTTAATTCTTTTATTTATTTTTTTCTTTTTNTTCAAACTAGTTTGAAACAGCTCGACACGAGCACATTAGCAAAAAACGTTCAATTGTGGTCTGATGCGCATGTGTCAGACAGTTTCAAACTAGTTTGAAGTGTTGTTGGAACAAACCTAATGAAACAGATTAAGTTGGACCTACAAGTAGGACTAAAGTAAATACGTACAACTGAGTTCCACAAACTGCCCTGAGTGCTCTGCACATCTTGAGTCAGTCTCACGTAGTTATTGGTTACTATCGTCGCTCCGTGGAAATCCCAGTAGTTTATCGATGCCTTCGCTCCTAATAACAACAAATTAAAACCTTAACAATAAATCTGAACAACACAGTACCCTATTTAAAGTTTTAGTTTAAATCAAATTATAATTATTATTAACAAAGGGACACAGACAGAGAAAAATAGACTCCAGTGCCGGACCACGGGCCTCTATATTTAAAGTTCCTCGGATTTGTGTGCTGCTTCATCAGCTGTATAAATCTTATAATCGGCATAAACAACCACTTTACACAAACTACAACTTATTTATACAACAAGGGAGGTCTAGGAATTGAACCCTAAGTTGAGGTCCCCAATCCAAGATGTGGACATGCCCTATGCTCAAAAACACGTCAAAATATTTGCTACCATGGTTTTTGACAATAAGCGAGTCAATGTAGTTTTTATTTAGACATTATCCCATAAAAATATCTAAAATAGCTTGCTACGGGTGTTAGGTGGACATCTGCAGTATAATTATTGTACTAAACCATCTCAAAAAGCATTGGCTAAACTATCATTTCCGTTAAAAATATATCACGTCCAGGTATCCAAACAATAGTCATCATTGTGTTAAATTTGTTCATTGTCGTCATTTGTTCAGTGTTGTGTTAAAATTGTTCATCGTTGTGTTAAATAACATTGGTATTTAAATTTTCTTCCGAGGGAAATTTAACATTGGCTTGATATTTCAGCAAAAATGTTCTACTCTGTTTAGTTGTACCACCTTAGATTGTTTTCAGGTGGTCATCTCAAATATATTCTACATCTTGGCTTTAATAAATTAGTTTGTATTATCAATCTATTCTATTGGTCCACCCAAACGAAACTTCTTAAATTGAAGCTTATTAAAATTAAAAAAAAAAAAACTACGACAGGAAGAAATAAAAAAAAAGACCAAGCCTTTAAGGGAAAATAAATAGTAAATCCACAAGTGAGTCATAATCGTAAATTTATCTTGTTTTTCAAATTTCTTAGAGTTTAATAGGCCTTTTTGACGCTTTCTGAAAATACTACTTTAGAATTTATAGGAACCTAAGACCACGTAATCAGAATTAGAACGAGTTAAAAACCGTCAACACGCCGAGGCGATGACGTGAACTTAGACCACCGTCTATTTCCAACTTTAGATTAAACGTAAATAAACAGATATGAGGAAAAAGGGAGCTATTATCATCACTAGACATTACCACGGTCGTGGAGTACCGGATTATCTCACAGGTACCGTAACTCGGATATCAATCGGATTAAAAAATTGTAGTTTAAGTAGTGTACGTGATAAAATAAAGTAGAATTCAAACGTAGACAGACGTTACCTTGATACGGTTTAATAAGCGAGTGTTCTCGTTTCATAAAATCGGTACTACTGGAATCTGCCGACACCAAACCGACTAAAGCGCAAATAAAATATAAAAAACAAACTGTCGTTTCCATCTCGTTTCCTTTCTCCGAAGTTAAAAATCTACATAAGAATAATTAAAAAAAAATCGAAATTATTTTGTTCACCACATAAAAACTACCAGTTTTGTAATTAAAAAAAATCCAGTTCGCATCATCAAAACAACTGGCTAAATGAAAGAGGAAGGTTGCGGGTTCATTACGAGGTTACAGGATTAAAAAAATCCCCTAAAAATAAACAAAATCGATATGGCGTTGGCGACACTGGCTGTCACCCTCTTATCACGTGTTTATTTTTTTTATCACGATTAAAATGTGAAAAAAGAAGAGTTCAATTTTTTTATTAATTTTATTTCCGTGTGGGTAATTATTTTTTCGGGTTTCTTTATGTCGTGTAAATAACGAGTGTAAGGAAATGGCTCCCAAGAAAATAATCCTGTTGGCCTGCGGCTCCTTCAATCCTCCCACATTTATGCACTTGAGGATGTTCGGTAACTGTTAACTTATTATTTAAAAAATTCAAACTTTTTTCTATCCGTCAATTGACCCACTAGTATTAACTTATCGATTTATTTTAGCAGTACACCCTCAAAATTATTTAAACAGTAAATTCTAATTATTTGGTGTTTTTTTTTTTTTTAGTTATTTGTCTAGAAATTAAAATCCTAATTAAGACTGTTTTTAAAGGAAAAGTTGTATTTAAACCCTAATAATTAGCTATTGGTGTAATTAATCAACTAAGTGTCTAAGTAACTACTTCTAGCCGACAAAATATTTAATTTTGTTAATGAAAATTGTTGATTTGTCATTGGATGAAAAATATGGTATAAATATTATGCATTTTTTTTCTATAAGGTACTTGAAGGGCTCAAGCAGCACTCTTTCACAAGCTTAGGAAAGGGCCGAAGATTAGTGACTTTACCAAGTTTCTATCTCAATTAGTATTATTACAGATTTACCTGATTTATAAATACAATTATAATTCTGCGGCTTGGAGCAATAATAACATATTTTGTGTTTTTTTTTTTTTTTTTTGTTTGTTTTTTTTACTTTAAAAGGCCTAATAGTCTAACTTATGTTTATAATGCCTTACAGTTTTATTTCCAACAAGTTAGTTATATTTAAGTGGCGTTTAGACGATCAACTTGGTTGTCAACCTTGTTGTAAATATGCCATGTTGAAGACAATGTTTATCGTCTGTGGATAGGTTGGAGGTTGACATTTGAATTTGATCCACAGGTTGGAGTAAAATTTAAAAAAAAAGTGGGATGAGCCTCTTCTTAACATAATTTACGATAATAACGAGGTATGACAATTCTTCACTCATTTTAAACCCTAAAACCTAACTCAAAGAAATGTAAATTGTGTAGATAACATAGTAAAATGTCTGTGTTAAATGTTGTCAACTTAAATGACAATTTGGTTGACAACCAAGTTGATCGTCTAAATGCTGCTTTATTGTACAAAGAATTGTTTAAACATTGTATGTTATAAAGGTGAAATGGACTGTCATCAATACTTGCTCGATAAAAATTAAATAGTTGAACTTAATTTGTCTATGGAATCACAACCAAAATAACTAATGAACGCTGTTTGAATTTGAATTTGAATTTCTAGGAAAAAACCCAGAATATATTGTTTCTGTTGGTTATAAAAAAGTTGGTGCATAAGTGACCACTGTGTATACGCTGATGACAACCAGCTTGAAACAAATGCAATTTGATCAATATTGACTGACTGCATTATGGTACCACTGATAGAGTTAGAACTAACTAGAGTCTGGCCGAGATGAGTTTTAACTTTTGGCAGCAATTGGGGTGGCGGCCGAGGGGCTAGAGATGTTGACGTGTAGGCTAGAGGGTTGGACGTAACCAAGATTGTGTGTAATATCATTTTAGTGTATAAAATATATGTTAATGTATTACATTGCAGAGGTGGCCCGTGATTTCCTGAATCGGAGTGGTTATTATCAAGTGATCTGTGGTATCATCTCTCCAGTGCACGATAGCTACAAGAAAAATGACTTGATCTCATCGACTCACCGCTGCGCCCTGGTTAAGATGGCAATCAAGGACTCGGATTGGATATATCTTAGCGACTGGGAGGCAAACAGACTAGACTATACTCCGACCAGGCTTGTGCTACAGTATCATCAGGTACCCACCTCTTATCTCCCTTCAAAATATCACGCTTCAACTGTGGTGTTGCAGATGCAAAGAGCAAAATCAACAAATGACAAATACAATAAGACACCGAACTTGAAAGTACTTGCTTCGCTTAGGATATTGTTAACCTTAACATACTGGGTTCGATCCTTAAGGAAGGAAGTAAACCAAGACAAAGATACATCTTCTATACCAAACGAAGATAGTTTCTTTTGTATTAAGTCATGACTGATAGAGTCAAAAGCCTTAGACATGTCAAGGAAGACCCCTAGACACTTCTTAGACTCATCTAAAGCACTGTATATTTTATGTGTAAGTTAAATAAATAAAAACTGTGCAATGGACGAAAATGTGTATTTTCTCCCTACTGGAGATAAAATATTGTAAATGTATTCAATTTTTGATGGAGTTTTAAGGTGTATTTAATACACCTTAAAACTCCATCAAAAATTGAATAAATTTACAATTTAAGAAGGTGTTTATTTTTAAATTTTTGTTGAAGAATAAAATATTGTATGTACCTAGTGAGTAAAGAGCCATTATTCATTATTCCCCTCACGATAATTATCTCCCTCGGCTGCGCCTCAGGAATTAAAAATTCTAATTCCCTCAGCTTCACCTCGGGATTTAGGGACCATGGTTCCTTCGGCTCCACCTCAAGAACAAACTTTTGCGCTCAGGGAATTATAGCTTACTTTTCTCCCTAGGTGCAATAACTATTCTAGTTAAAAAAGAGAAGTGCACATTATGTCTGTTATAAGTATTGTTTGTCTGCTTTTACAGAACCAGGTGACGGCAGCTTTAAGTCAAGAAGAGAGTAATAATCAACTGTCAGACTGGACTACTCATGTGGTTGAGACTGCTTCTAACGGCCCGGTCTCAGTTAGCTTACTCTGTGGAGCTGATTTACTTGAGTCGATGGGTATACCTGGAATATGGAACGACTCTGATGTAAGTCCACTTTCTTACATACCTTTTATCATTTAACTAAATATTAAAATAATTAACAGTACATTAAATTTACTTTTATCTGGTGTTGTTGTGACAATATTAAAACTACTTTTATGATATTTTAGATCTATATTTTTGTATTTTTTTTTTTTTGGTAAACATTTAAATTTGATGATATCATTTCCTGGTTTGAAATGTTCAAGGTCATGAGTAAGAGGGTTGTATTTTTGAAGGGAAAGTAAAATAAAGTAAATAATTAGTTTGAATGATAGTAAAACAAACCAAATAAAGGAAAATAAAAAGATAGATAAAGGGATGTTCAATTTCCATATGGAAAACAAATAATTTAATTTTGGTATATTTTTGTTTTGACAATAAGAAGTGTCAATTACTCATTGGGTCATCCTATAGTTATCTTAGAAAACAGAGGTTAAAGAATGCTAAAATAATCTCTCATGCAACTGCTAAGATGAGAATGTGCCCAAATGGGGAAGAATTTCTTTAAAAGCGACACGTGTGGGGGGAATAAAATGTTGTTAACTTTTTAGAAGTGTCCTCTTTTAGGAAACAAATAATCTGTAAATTACATAAATAGTAAGAGAAACATTAAATGTTAGATCTTAGTTTAGATGATTGTAATCTAAGAAAAGATAAAAGGTAACCCTGTATATGTGTGTGTTATAAAATAATATATGGTTGTTGAAGTGAAGCTTTAAGACGTGTAGGGTATGTTTTCCAAACTTAATTCCATAAAGTAGTAGCAATAAGTGGTAAGAGACACATTTATTACATAAAGTATTCATTGCCATAATTAATAAATCCAAATATAAAATTAATAAAATATCAGTAACTAACACATATATTTTACAATGCACTAGTTATTGTTGATCGAATATTTAATTTTCATGTATGTACATTTGAAATGTTTTAGATTTCTACGATAGTAAAAGACCATGGGTTAGTGGTAATCACAAGGAACGGGACCAATCCTTATAAATTTATCTACGAATCAGACCTATTCTACCAATTCCAGGTAATAATTATTTTTGTCCTAACAACCTTTTTATTAATTAAGAATAAAAGAAAAAAAACTGGCTAAAAATAGTGCGGTGGAAGCAAGCTGGACTCGTAATCACTTGAAAACACTATTATATTTATTTAATTATTGTTTTGTGAGGATGTCAGACAAATAGGTCATATGCACCCAAGAAACATATTATTTAAAATATGAATTTAAGATTTATAAAAACAATACTTTATGTCAAAAGATGACAGATAATTAAAAGACAGAAAACAAAACAACACTTGTACACAGGGCGAGTTCACAAGCAACAATTCGGCTTTTATACAAGCAGCTCGTGTAGCCTAGAGTGTACTTGATGCACTCACTCCATTAGCTGCTACTAAAAAAGCTCTGGAAAAAGTTAACCCGCCGGCGACTTTACAAGCCGCTTGCCAGCTTTTTTCAACACAAACAGGAAAATGTCACAGCACCACGTAGTTTCTTCAGGCTGGCTACTTGGCTACTGAGCGAGTGGAAAGATTTGTGTGGAACGGCAACTAGCCACTCACCAGCTTGTAGCTTGTAAACTCGCCCCGTGTACTTGAGGCTTTAGAGGAAGTCTTCCTTCTATAAACTAATCAAAATAAACAACTTTATGTTTTTACAATAAAATTGCTTTCAAGGCAGATAAGTTGCAGTGTGCTGATCCTGCACCAGCTATCATTTCAATAGTAGTAAGGCTCTGGCAAGTCTTGGGATATTGCTTCTAACCGTTATTATTAAACTGTAAGCTAATGTAATTTTAAGATAAAAGAGTTTTTTGGATCAGCTGCGTCGCTTGTATAGATGAGATGTTGGCTCTCCTATCAATAAAGTTAAACAGCTTCGGGCACAGTCACAACTTGGATGGAACTCTGTTCACCCAGCATTGCTATAGAAATGGGAAGCTGTTTATGAGAAGTGGTGACTAACTGACTAACTGGTCGTGTATACTAATGTATACCAATTTGTAAGGTTTATACAGCTAATGGAGCACACACTAACCAATTACTTTTATAGCTAAATAAGCCCTTTGATGAGGCTAGGCCCTCCACAAGCTGATGAGCCACAGAGTTTGTTGAGGTTTAAATGGAAAAAAATGGGACATTGAGAGCTACACATCAATATTTTGATCTCCCAACCTGATGAGCAAGAGAAAAAAATAATTGCTGCTTCTTCAAAAATGAGCAAAAAACTGTCTCAGATTGCCTAGTTTCCATTGTCTTTCTTTATGTTTCTCCGCGTTAAAATTATTGTCAGTTATTCATAGAAAGTTCAATATTGATGCTATAAATAAATGCTTTTTGACCCAACACATGAATGTTTTTGATACGTTGATATTAATGTTCCTACCTTAGTCTAGGTCTTGCCTCGGGCCTCTAGCACTCAATTAACACTATTAAAATATCTCATTATGTTAATTTAATACCATACCTTTTAAGTAATACAGTAGAACCTCACTTACACGACCCTCAATAACACGACAACCTCAATTACAAGTGCAATTTTCAAATCCCCTTGAGATTTCCATAACACATGGGGACATTATGTATTTCAAGTCTAGACTTGAAAACCCCGCCCATTAACCTTGATAACACGACCCTCAACAAAAAGAGCACCTCGATAACAAGATAGTTTAATAAACAGCTTGGATTTCACCGGAAAAACAAGCTGTTTATTACGAGTCTACCCGCGGAAGCCTACGTACCAAGTTAATAAGACTGTTTCCCTAAAGGCCCGTTTACACTTTGATTAGTGAGAGTGCAAGTGTTTAGTAAAATCACTATATCCGTTTGGAAACGATGTGTTTAGTGTAAGTGTTTAGTAATTTTGCGAGTGATCTGTTAACTGTTTAGTAGACTTGCACTGTTTAGTGGATCTGCGAGTAGGCCTCCCCTCTCAAACCTAGATTTCAGGGTTTTTTATTTTGTAATAATACAATTTAAAAGTAAAAATGTTTAATTGATTGGTAAAAAAAAACTGTCACAATGTGTCAAAAATCAACAAAACACTACCCTTAGAATAATACTATATATAGAAGGAGTGTCACTGATAACATTGAAAACAACTTTGGTTGTGATCCTTATCCGCGTTCTAAAAATTCATTTTTGTAATTTGTGACGTCATAACTCTAAAATTATTTGCCTTCGGTTTTATAATTTAATTTTTTATTTAATTATAATTATTGATAGTCAGTTTAGTTTATTGTAATATTTTTTT
>KZ652156.1:190070-203978 GCA_001010745.2 Gerris buenoi
TAACGTCGATCGAAATCATACTTTCATCTGGACTAATCGTAACATCTTTGAGTTCTTGTTTTAGTGTGAAAAGTTAATAACGTCATACTCATTGTTTCTATTTACATACACGGTATCTCATATACGGTGCCAATGGTGTTAAGTAACAAAAAGTTAACATAATTAAAAACGTTTAAAAATTAAAAAACTATAAAAACAGGCATCACAGATATGTTTCCAGGTTAGAAGTGATAACAGTTCGTAACCTTATCAGTATGTTATCAGACCGGCAATTATAACATTTGAAACGATTTTATAAAAATTACATGAAAGACAATAAAGGTCGGTAAAATTAAAAATGCGAATAAATAATAAAACTCTAGATTAATAACATAAAAGGACAATGCATTAACAAGAAGGTGATCACAAAAACCTGGTAATTTATATTGGGCGGGAATTTTGATTTGATTCATTATGGTAGTAAATTCCACTATAATATTTGTTGAGGGAGCGGGAGTCAGTTTTAATATTAACCGTATGGTCAATTTTGATGGCTATGTTGAGAGCTTCCATCATCTTTCTCCTATTGGTTTTTTGCTCTCTACCAATAATTCTGGTTTTTTCAAAACTAAACTCGTGGTTAGTGGCCAAAGTATGACTGGAAAGAGCAGTATTGGAGTTTCCTTTACTTTGGTCATACTTATGTTGTTCAATTCTGTTTTTAATAAGTTGGTTGCTTTCACCTATATACGTTTTGTGGCAGTTTCCACACGGTATCTCATATACGGTGCCAATGGTGTTGTCAAACGGAATTTTATCTTTCAGGTTATGGTATAATATCTCAGTTTTATTTAATGGTTTGTATCCGAATCTGATATCAGGGCAATCAAATTTCTTAATTAGGAGTTGTACTTGATCTGAGAGTCCTTTGATGTAAGGCAATTCTTTCACGAACCCTTTAAGGATTCACTACTTATCTATAAGACTATTATTATCCAAACAACCTCAATAATGTTGGGGTCCGAATTGTTCTGTTAGACACATATAAAACTAATTTATAGTTAAAGTAATATTTCTCGATTTAACTCTCAAACAACACCAACAACTGACTATTTATTTTGACATTGGACATTACATTTTATTTATGTCACTTCAAATCTCAATAAATAACACGGATTTTTTCCAATTCACAACTTAACTCAGAACCTCTATAACAAGTCATTTTGAGAAGTCAACCTCTGTAACGCAACTCTATACAGGAATGGGGTACCTTGAACAAGTCTAGACTTGAAAACCTCGCCCATTAACCTCAATAACACGGCTGATAGCCAAAATAGCCTTGATAACACGACCCTCGACAAAAAGGGCACCTCGATAACAAGACTGTTTCCCTTATCCCTTTGAGACACTTCTTATCGAGGTTCTACTGTAATTGTGTGCAACAGAGAGTATTTGCTCTAGTTAGTTGGATCGTTGAGCTAACTTACGAGTATTCATACTTTAGATACACATTAGAATCACATGATACTTATTTTGTGTTCTTAGACAAAAAAAAAAAAAATCATATTGACTCCATTTTTAACTGAATATATAATATTTTCTCTTCGAAGTCTTCTTTTTTTTATTGACTATGAGATAAGAGGAACCTCCATGCAAAATTTCAGCTCTCTAGCTATTGTTGTTCTGGAGATATTTCAGGGATGAATGAGTGGTATTTGGCTTTTATACAGTAAAACTTGCCTAAGCTGGAAAGCCTCGGTTCCAGAAAAATAATTCCACCTTAGCAGGTTTCCAGCTTATACAGGGTGTTTTACTTAGAAAATAAAACTCCGTTCCGAGAAAAAGTTTCTACCTTTGCAGGTTTCCAGCTTAGACAAGCTTTACTGTATATATAAGTTAAAACTATATCAATTTAAATTTCCCAAATTTAAAACGTTTTTAATTTACTGGCTAATATAAGAAATTTACATAGCATCTTAATTATAAAAAAAATTGAAGTAGGAAACCAAATTTTAGCTTAAATAAATAAGTAACCCTTCTTGTTATATTATACACTCGTCCTTCTTCCTCTTATCTCCTTTATCATTATATTATCTCAAAGGATGTTTTTAAAAAAATATGTCGGCATATTTTACCCACTCATTGATAATCAAGACAAAAAAAAGTCCTTAAAGTATAAAATCAAATGTTTAGGAGGTACAGCCAAATTATAAGGGCAGGTGGATAGGGTGAAGGGGATCTCCTGGTCTTAATCAACTTGAATTCGAAATTCAACCGCTTTTGTCAACTTTGTTTAGCTGTTGACCAAAAATGAAGTGTTTGTAAATTTTTTAAGTAACTATAGGTTTGTTCCAACCACACTTCAAACTAGTATGAAACTGTCCGATGCNTTTTGATTCTATGCTCCTTCTATATATAGTATTATTCTAAGACACTACCCCTCCCACAAAAAAAAAAAAAATAAAAAAAATAAATGTTCAATAAAATATAAAATTTTCCTAAAAATAAAACGACATCCTAATCACTCACACTAAACACTTGCAAAATTTACTAAACACTCGCACTAATCAAAGTGTAAACGGGCCTTAATCCCCTTGAGACACTTCTTATCAAGGTTCTTCTGTACCTTGAATAAACCAGCTATCAGAGGACTTTATTTACCAAGCCAACCACTGATGTCTGTCTGGTCGTGTTGTATTTCAGAAGAACATCAGTATTGTGACGGAGTGGATTCCTAACGAAGTGAGTTCTACGAGGATCCGCAGGTCTCTACGGAGAGGAGAGAGTGTCAAGTACCTTCTAAGTAACGACGTCATCAACTATATCAAGAGCCAAGGACTCTACGGAACCACCATCAACAAGTACACACATACTTCTCCTTTACCTTTCTATCTCTATATCAGCTAGCACAGATATACAGGGTGGGCAAAAAAAAAAAAGCACTTTTTTGAACACTACAATTATAATTCTGCGGCTTGGAGCAATAATAACATATTTTGTTTTTTTTTTTTTTTTTTTTTTGTTTGTTTTTTTTACTTTAAAAGGCCTAATAGTCTAACTTATGTTTATAATGCCTTACAGTTTTATTTCCAACAAGTTAGTTATATTTAAGTGGCGTTTAGACGATCAACTTGGTTGTCAACCTTGTTGTAAATATGCCATGTTGAAGACAATGTTTATCGTCTGTGGATAGGTTGGAGGTTGACATTTGAATTTGATCCACAGGTTGGAGTAAAATTTAAAAAAAAAGTGGGATGAGCCTCTTCTTAACATAATTTACGATAATAACGAGGTATGACAATTCTTCACTCATTTTAAACCCTAAAACCTAACTCAAAGAAATGTAAATTGTGTAGATAACATAGTAAAATGTCTGTGTTAAATGTTGTCAACTTAAATGACAATTTGGTTGACAACCAAGTTGATCGTCTAAATGCTGCTTTATTGTACAAAGAATTGTTTAAACATTGTATGTTATAAAGGTGAAATGGACTGTCATCAATACTTGCTCGATAAAAATTAAATAGTTGAACTTAATTTGTCTATGGAATCACAACCAAAATAACTAATGAACGCTGTTTGAATTTGAATTTGAATTTCTAGGAAAAAACCCAGAATATATTGTTTCTGTTGGTTATAAAAAAGTTGGTGCATAAGTGACCACTGTGTATACGCTGATGACAACCAGCTTGAAACAAATGCAATTTGATCAATATTGACTGACTGCATTATGGTACCACTGATAGAGTTAGAACTAACTAGAGTCTGGCCGAGATGAGTTTTAACTTTTGGCAGCAATTGGGGTGGCNTTTCATATCTATAACTTTAAAAACGATAGGGTGAAAGCCACGCAATGACAGTTTGAAATAGGGTCTTTAAAAAAGTCGTCCGGGTAGTGATCTTGTCTGGTATTAAAGTTTTGCTAGAATAAATTACCGTATGGTTAAGGGGGGGGGGTTCATTGTAAATAAGTGGGAGAAGTCTTTCAGTGTTATAACAAACATTGAAGATGGTTTAAGCACAATTTGCCTGAAATTAAAGATCAAATGCTAAATTACTTTTATGCAAGATGTTACCGCTTGCCCCATCGATCCTTGCAAACAATCCAATATTTGCAAGAGAAATGCCCAGACTTCAGGCAAAATTATGCTTAACACACCTTCAATTTTTGTTATAACACTGAGGGACTCCTAGCAATTACCTACAATGAACCCCCCCCCCCCTTTATTTCACCCCATATGGTAATTTATTCTATCAAAACCATAATACCAGACAAGGATCACCCGGACAACGACTTTTTTTAAGACCCTATTTCAAACTGTATTGCGTGGCTTCCACCAAATCGTTTTTTAAAGTTATAGATATGAAATTTAAAGTAGAAGAATGTAGTTTTCAGATCCCGAAAATCCCATATTTCTATCTACTACAGAAGCCGAGCTGTAAGTGTTAAAAAAAAGTGCGGTTTTTTTTGGCCCACCCTGTACAATTACTCTCCGTATCACTTAAACTACCTTTTGAGGTATTCAAATACAGTAGAACCTCGCTTTCACGACCCTCAATAACACGACAACCTCAATTAAAAGTGCAATTTTTAAATCCCCTTGAGATTGCCATAACACATAATGTTAAATTAACCTCTATAACGTGACTATTATTATGAATATTAGTTGTCGATGTACCCTGTAGTTGTAATCTTATAGATAAGTAGTGGATCCTTAAAGGGTTCGTGAAAGAATTTTACTTCAACATCATTTTAGTTCGGCAACGTTTCGGCCTGGCCGGCCATTTTCAAGCCTAAAAATTACGTATATTTACTCATATTAACTACAGAAATATCATACATTTCAAGAAGGACAAGTTACAATACGTGAAATTACCTTATATATGCACTTGAGGTAAGTGTAGTCATGATTATGATAAAAATAAAACTGAAAGAAGAACTATCAGTTTGTCGTCTACTAAACCTAAATTGCACTATCAACTCCTACGTGCGTTCTGATCCAAGCNAAGTCAACCTCTGTAACGCAACTCTATACAGGAATGGGGTACCTTGAACAAGTCTAGACTTGAAAACCTCGCCCATTAACCTCAATAACACGGCTGATAGCCAAAATAGCCTTGATAACACGACCCTCGACAAAAAGGGCACCTCGATAACAAGACTGTTTCCCTTATCCCTTTGAGACACTTCTTATCGAGGTTCTACTGTAATTGTGTGCAACAGAGAGTATTTGCTCTAGTTAGTTGGATCGTTGAGCTAACTTACGAGTATTCATACTTTAGATACACATTAGAATCACATGATACTTATTTTGTGTTCTTAGACAAAAAAAAAAAAAATCATATTGACTCCATTTTTAACTGAATATATAATATTTTCTCTTCGAAGTCTTCTTTTTTTTATTGACTATGAGATAAGAGGAACCTCCATGCAAAATTTCAGCTCTCTAGCTATTGTTGTTCTGGAGATATTTCAGGGATGAATGAGTGGTATTTGGCTTTTATACAGTAAAACTTGCCTAAGCTGGAAAGCCTCGGTTCCAGAAAAATAATTCCACCTTAGCAGGTTTCCAGCTTATACAGGGTGTTTTACTTAGAAAATAAAACTCCGTTCCGAGAAAAAGTTTCTACCTTTGCAGGTTTCCAGCTTAGACAAGCTTTACTGTATATATAAGTTAAAACTATATCAATTTAAATTTCCCAAATTTAAAACGTTTTTAATTTACTGGCTAATATAAGAAATTTACATAGCATCTTAATTATAAAAAAAATTGAAGTAGGAAACCAAATTTTAGCTTAAATAAATAAGTAACCCTTCTTGTTATATTATACACTCGTCCTTCTTCCTCTTATCTCCTTTATCATTATATTATCTCAAAGGATGTTTTTAAAAAAATATGTCGGCATATTTTACCCACTCATTGATAATCAAGACAAAAAAAAGTCCTTAAAGTATAAAATCAAATGTTTAGGAGGTACAGCCAAATTATAAGGGCAGGTGGATAGGGTGAAGGGGATCTCCTGGTCTTAATCAACTTGAATTCGAAATTCAACCGCTTTTGTCAACTTTGTTTAGCTGTTGACCAAAAATGAAGTGTTTGTAAATTTTTTAAGCAACTATAGGTTTGTTCCAACCACACTTCAAACTAGTATGAAACTGTCCGACGCATGCACATTAGCAACAGAAGTTCAATTTTGGTCCGATGCGCATGCGTCGGACAGTTTCAAACTAGTATGAAACTGTCCGACGCATGCACATTAGCAACAGGAGTTCAATTTTGGTCCGATGCGCATGCGTCGGACAGTTTCAAACTAGTATGAAACTGTCCGACGCATGCACATTAGCAACAGGAGTTCAATTTTGGTGTGATGCGCATGCATCGGACAGTTTCAAACTAGTTTGAAGTGTTGGAACAAACCTAATATCACTTAGGGTGCATTTGGAATCACTAACCTGGACCGAAAAGTAACCAGTGTGTCTGGGTAGACCAACCAAACAACTGACACTCAACTGACTAAACCTTCATTACCGTTTTTTGAGCCAATACTGTGGTTAGTTCGTTTGTAGACCACAATACCTTCGTGGCGCTTATTGTCCACTTTCATGCTACATTTTGTGAATTTTTATTTTGGTTTTTTATTTTTTACTACTCAGAAACTTAAAACTATAAAAATAAATTTGTAAATTTAAGCACACACACTCTAACAAAACCAGTTTATATTTATAGCCTGGTCTACCACTACTTTAATAATCAGACTACTAGGAAATAAGAATTATTTTTGGAGCCAAACTGCCTCTGACTGACTGGCTTTTACCTGGTTACTGATTCTGTGGTTAGTAAATCAATCACAGAAGGTAAAATGATTTTATGATTAGTTTAATACCTCATTTAAAAATATAATACTAAATTAAAAGCACTGTAATAATAATTGATAATCAACATGAATAACAATCTACTTCTAACCAAAGTGAACTCTTACCAGTTAAGTCTTTTTTTAAATCCATTTTATTATTTTTGATTCTGTGGCAAGCTTTTGTCTGTTGTTAAAATCTGGAGGGCTAATTAATTCTCTTCTATTTATCCTATCCAGTTGAAACTGGTACTTAGGCTCTGTACCGATACAAATACATTCCATCAAATTTTAGGGTCACTAACCCTAGATGCACCACCACCCCTGATTCTGTTGCTTGTAAAAACTCAATAATCGTAAATGTTGTGAACATTTTCAAAGTGCTGTTGTGTCACACAACCATAACTCTAGAAGATTTACAATAAAAACGTTGTTTTCATTGTCTAGTATTTATTATTGAATATATCTTTTTTACAATACATAGTTGCTCATCCCAAATCTACGGAAACAGAACTTAAGTGTATTTATAAAATTATTTATAAGGTTATATATTTTTTTTGAAAAATGGACAATAAACTACCTATATTGTTAGAGAATATTTATGTTGGAGGTATTTTCTAGACTGGTGGTGGTTAGAAACCGTTTGGTTCTTATTTATGTTATGAATGTGGTGTTTGATTAGTTTTTTCATTGCAGGAATAGAAAAGATTTTATTGTATATATAAAATTAATGATATAAATTGATTTATTGAAATATTATGTTTTTATTTTTTAAAATTATGTAGTTTCCTCTCATTTATTTACATTTGACTATAGTTTGTTTTTCTTGTGAATAATTTTGTTCATGCTTACACAATGCAGTAGGACTCAATCATCGCTGGGAGAGCAGACATCGCCGAACGATATCATCATGACAGCGCTTCCTGACAACACCGACTCTGGTAACTATCCGTCGACCGCTGAACCTCAAGAGGATGACGAATCTCGTGTTCAGATACAAATCTGTGAAGACGGAACGATCAAAGTTGTTTCCGATCGGGAAACCACCGTATAGCTCCCGTCCACATATAACCTTTCCTCTGTCTTCCTTAACTATAATAACCTTACTAAGTATTTCTTCTTAGTTCATCTCGTCTTATTTAATCTTGTTTTAGTAGGATTTCTTTACTCTGAAGTCCCTGACTACTCTAAAATTATAAATAATCCAAAAATTAAATATTACCCGGATAACGAAGAAAATACATCATATTAGACAATCAGACTAAAGGTGCGTTTACACCTGACACTTCTCTCCGGCAATAATGTCAAGTATCAGACAGAAATTGCTTTGAGTGTTTACATCTGAGAGAAATTGCTTGAGATTTATGTCGGAGATATATGTCTGACATTTCTCGCAATGCTTAAATTTGCAATAAATGTACGAAAAATATTATAATCGGTGTTTACATCTGTTGTTATAGAAGTGTCGACACTTATAGCTGAGAGTAGAAACATAAATCTCAGACATAAATTTTTCGGTGTTTACACTACTGAGATTTCTGTCTGACATAAGTGCCAGGTGTAAATGCACCTTAAAAACATGTATTTAATTTTAATTTATTTTAAACACCTCAATGTAGATGAGCTTTTCCGGATATTTAAATGATGGTTGATATAAATCTTCTTTATTTACCAGAAAAAATAATTGAATGGTATCCATTTAAGAATATAAAATATTATACCTCAGTACGGCTAATTTTCGGTTGAAAATTATACAATCGAGGGTGAGGGGTGGGGAGTTTCATCTACCAGTCTTCATCAGATATGAATGGACAAGTTTATTGAACGCCCTTTTATTTTATTTCAGCCAAATAAAATTTGGTTGTTTGTGTGCAATGAGTTAGTAACCAGACTAGAATGTCTGATAATTTTTTATTTCTGATTAGGTTATTGTTTTTGCTTCCAAGCTTAACCTAGGTAAGGGAAGCATTGTGTTTATTTTTTGGTTCTTATCATTAGGGAAAAAACTAGTCACTTTATATTACCTGATAGATTAATATTTATTGATTATTTCATTGCTTAAAAATCAAATAATAAGCTTAACATAATTTATTTTATGACTAAAAAAAAAATCTTTTTAAATCTTCCTTCAAGGTATAAACTATAAAGTTGGCAAGTACAGAAAGCTCACACTAAAGGGTCTGTAGGGAATTTAACAAATCAGACAAGTTTGCTAACCAGCAGAATCGGCTCAGACTTTGATTTTTACCCTTATTTTTAGGGATGATTTTGGGGTTTTCTTATATTTTTTCTGTCCTTGGATTATTACATATACAGGGTGTCCCAGCTAATATGGAACAGTGAAATATCTCCGGAACCATGATAGGATGCGGTTTTCAGGGTTCGATAAAGGCTAAAAAGGCACTTCTAGAACATATGCTCAATATTTTCTGTGTGCTGCAGAAGCATGTGCAGCAAACAAAATAAACAAAAAGTGAATAGGAAGCCATATTTTTAAGACTGGATTTGGATTCTATGGCTAAAAATAAGACTTTTTTACTCTTGGAAATTTTTCGCTCCGATCATTAGTTTGCCCTCTAGAGAGCCCTAAACTTGCTAAAATTTAAAATTTAAGTCCATTTTACAACTAAACTAATGGATTTAGGAAAAAAAAATCAAGAGACAAAAAATTATTATTTTTAGCCATAGAATGCAAATCCATTCTTAAAAAGATGAATTATTGTTATTTTTTCACTTTTTGAGCCCTGCTGAACACCTTTTTAGGCAAAAAAAAGTCAGTCACGTATAAGGTATGAATTTTCAATTGGATTGGACTCTTGGAAATTTTTTTAAAAAAGTCTTATTTTTAGCCATAGAATCCAAATCCAGTCTTAAAAATATGGCTTCCTATTCACTTTTTGTTTATTTTGTTTGCTGCACACGCTTTCGCTGCACACAGAAAATNAATAAAATATTTACTTTTTATTATTATTATTTATTTATTTTTTTTTAAAAAAAGGTAAATGTATTATTAAAATAAATGTTAGAACACTAAGGAGTATAACTAATTTATTCCTATAGCCTCTTAAGTAGCTGTACTTTTTTTTCTTTCTTTCATTTATATTATTTATTATTAATTTTCTTTTTTTAACTCCCTTTTATTTATTTTAAAGTTTATCTACCTACTCAGATTGGTTTTTGCACTAAATGATGCGTCCATAAGGTTGTTTAATTGAAGAGCTTTTTCTTGGATTGTCACATAATTTTTGAGGTAGTATTCACTTAGTGTACACAATTTTTGCTGCCAATTAAGATAGCCATATATTGACTTTTTATTTTCTTAAAAACTAAGTAAAACAATAAAAATAGTGTTTAAGTTTCGATGTCACTCAATATTTTATATATTTTCTACACTATTCTCTACACTACAGTATTAATTCATTAGTGCCAAACTTCATACCTATTGTATTTTTAAATTACTTCACCCACTCCCAAAAAATTGACATATCAGTATTAAATGTTGTCAAAAACAAAATATGATAATATAATATTTATATATAATCTTAGTTTATCTATTTTTAATATTATTAGTTTTTTGTCATGTGCCAACTAGAGAGTATATCTTATCTTCCACACTATTTTTTATTTTATTGTTATTTTATTTATTTATTTATTTTTTTCATTTTATAATAATCTCTTGAATTATATTTATAAATTTACTCAATATTTAATCATATTACACTTGTTTTATCTATTTATTTATCAATAAATTTATTTTTTAATTACATTACTTATGGGTCGTGGTATTAAAACATTATGAGGATACTTATGTGGAAGGCCGATGCCCTATTAATTAGGGTGGTACTGGTCTTCCGCCTAAGTACCACTATGAGTCAATATAATTGATAAGAGCAATATAGTATTATTGTCAATATAATCCATTTTATTGCTTAGATCTTAATGAATAAGGATATTTAGGTTAAATTATAAATATGGAAAATACAGATATATTTAAAATAAAAAATTAAATAGAAATTAAGGACTTGATATCGGGATCATATATTTAAAATAAATTTATAAATAAAAAAATTATATTAATGTATAAGATAAGATTTAAAAAAAAGCCTTCTAGGAATTGTCTATGAATAGTGCCAATAATATAGATTATAAAGAATATTCTAATATTTGTAACAAATTTAGGTCTGTAGTGCCTCAAAAATATTCGTAGTATGCCGAAAAATCATTTAGATGTTTACTATTGGAATTGAATTCGCCTCTTTAGATTTTATGAATGATCAGAGAAAAGTATAATTATTTTAGTTGCTATTGATAAATGTCATAAAGTCATAAACTTTATTATCCTTGACACAAACTTTATTGTCTTTGCCACAAACTTTTCTGTCCTTGTCACAAATTTTAATTATCTTTGATATAAAACTTTATTCTAGATACAAATTTTATTGTCCTTGACACATATGTTAATTATTCTTGGTGCAAACTTTATTGTTCGTATCACAAACTTTATTGTCCTAGACACAATCTTTTATTATCTTTTATATATTAACTTTATTATCATTGACTCACACACTTTAGTTATCTTAAATACTTTATTATTTTGAACATAAATATTATTGTTCTTGAACTTCAGTAATCCTTGTCACTTGTCACATACATTATTGTCCTTGTTCCGAACTTTTTTATCCTTGACACAAATTTTAATTATCTTTGGACACAAACTTTATTGTACAGGACAAAACTTTAGTTATCTTTGACATAAGCATTATTGTCCATGACTCAAATCTTTATTATCTTTGACACAAACTTTATTGTACAGGACAAAACTTTATTTATCTTTGACATAAGCATTATTGTCCTTGACTCAAATCATAATTATCTTTGACACAAACTTTATTGTACAGGACAAAACTTTATTTATCTTTGACATAAGCATTATTGTCCTTGACTCAAATCTTAATTATCTTTGACACAAACTTTATTGTACAGGACAAAACTTTATTTATCTTTGACATAAGCATTATTGTCCTTGACTCAAATCTTAATTATCTTTGACACAAACTTTATTGTACAGGACAAAACTTTATTTATCTTTGACATAAGCATTATTGTCCTTGACTCAAATCTTAATTATCTTTGACACAAACTTTATTGTACAGGACAAAACTTTATTTATCTTTGACATAAGCATTATTGTCCTTGACTCAAATCTTAATTATCTTTGACACAAACTTTATTGTACAGGACAAAACTTTATTTATCTTTGACATAAGCATTATTGTCCTTGACTCAAATCTTAATTATCTTTGACACAAACTTTATTGTACAGGACAAAACTTTATTTATCTTTGACATAAGCATTATTGTCCTTGACTCAAATCTTAATTATCTTTGACACAAACTTTATTGTACAGGACAAAACTTTATTTATCTTTGACATAAGCATTATTGTCCTTGACTCAAATCTTAATTATCTTTGACACAAACTTTATTGTACAGGACAAAACTTTAGTTATCGTTGACACAAACTTTATTGTCCTTGACTCAAATCTTAATTATCTTTAACACAAACTTTATTGTACAGGACAAAACTTTAGTTATCTTTGACACAAACTTTATTGTCCTTGACTCAAATCTTAATTATCTTTGACACCAACATTATTGTCTTAGATATAAACTTCATTATCTCAATCAAAGAGTGCAATTTTTTGCAAAGTTAACAAACAAAAGCCATGTTTCAATATAGGCCTCTTTTTTTTCTTTTTTTTTTAATAATTGTCACATAATTTTTGAGGTAGTATTCACTTAGTGTACACAATTTTTGCTGCCAATTAAGATAGCCATATATTGACTTTTTATTTTCTTAAAAACTAAGTAAAACAATAAAAATAGTGTTTAAGTTTCGATGTCACTCAATATTTTATATATTTTCTACACTATTCTCTACACTACAGTATTAATTCATTAGTGCCAAACTTCATACCTATTGTATTTTTAAATTACTTCACCCACTCCCAAAAAATTGACATATCAGTATTAAATGTTGTCAAAAACAAAATATGATAATATAATATTTATATATAATCTTAGTTTATCTATTTTTAATATTATTAGTTTTTTTTTATTATTATTATGTTATTGTTTCTTTTTTTTAATATTGATAACTATAAGTGTTCGAAAGAAACATCAGTGTTAGATTTGTATTAAATATTAACAACAATTAGATATAATCTTACTAGGGAAATGAATTATNATTATTATTATTATTATTTTTATTATTAGGTTTTTATTATTATTATGTTATTGTTTCTTTTTTTTAATATTGATAACTATAAGTGTTTGAAAGAAACATCAGTGTTAGATTTGTATTAAATATTAACAACAATTAGATATAATCTTACTAGGGAAATGAATTATCCTTTCGGAAGTAAATAATTATATAAATAAAACTAGAGTTAAACAAGGGAGACTGACAGAGGAAAAATTAATTCTGATGATGAGATTTGAACCACATATCTTTAGATTTCCAGTCATTCCAATGCTCTGCCAATACAGTAGAGTCCCGAAAATCCGTTAATCCGAAAATCTGCCTAATCTGGTTTTTGCACTAAATGATGCGTCCATAAGGTTGTTTAATTGAAGAGCTTTTTCTTGGATTAGAGGGCCAGTGATAGGGATTCCTTTCAGTCTTTCTTGAGAAAACCATAGGAAAAGCGCTTCGTCTAATTTATCGTAAGATGAAACAGTCGTCTTACTACGTTTTTCAATGGTCTTTTCACTTGAGGTAGCGCAAAATATCTCAATCTTACTTCTATTTTTTTCCAATCAGAAATTGTAGCTTTTCCTCCGCCTAATCCGAATTTTCACTAATCCGAACTGGGTTCGGTCCCAACTAGTTCGGATTAGCAGGACTCTACTGTATATCTAAACTTCAGTGGTTGAAATACAGATGTCAGAGTTTATTCTTCTCTGTCAGTCACTCTTCTTTTTATTTTAATTTCACCATATAATATACTAAAATAATTTAGAAACTTTATTGTCTTTTTTAAAAAAGTTTTTTATTTCATTCTTTAAAAAAAAAAA
>KZ652156.1:207461-235275 GCA_001010745.2 Gerris buenoi
TCATACCCCGAGGCGAAATCGAGAAATGAATTTTAGCCCTAAATTTGGAGGCGCTACCCCCCATAAAATCTGAAATAACGTGAAAAAAAAATATTTCTCGAAAATGGTTCCGACGATTTTGATTAAAAAAATTCTAAAATATAGCCCATTTAAATACGAATCTAATGATATAAGCCGTTTTCCCGGGAAAAATCTAGTTCCGGAGAAAATAGCTTAAAACGTGGACAGAGAGAGCCCGGGTTCGATTCCCCGCCCGGGAGAAGTAATTTTTATGGTAAATTTTGATGAAATTCTCAGTAATAATTAAATGTATATACGAAAACTAAGAAATGGGAAACACTGGGTAAGTGAATATGAACTCGTATTATATGAGAAAGTTTGTCTGAGTTGTCTCGGACCGATTTTTTTATTACTTGTGATGCAGTGTGTAAAGAAATTACATAGATAAATTTGCATTCTGTTATTCTATCAGCCATATTTGTTTTCAAAATACCAGAAAAAATTTGTTGGGGACCATATTTGTTTTTAAAATCCCTATTTTATAAGTCCTTTAAAACGTCGTCTAAAAACTTTTTATAGTTGTCTGCCAAATTGGCTGTGAATATTCAGCATGAAATTTCCAAACACTTCATCGTGGTAAAAAATGCTGGTGATGCACCATTGTGAATTTTATTGCAAGACAAACACAAAGAAGCTTTTAAAATAAAACATTTAGCATCACAAACGTAAAAATTCTCTGGATTGAAGAACACACCTACGCTTATTTAATTACTATACTTTAGTTCTTTGACTAAATTTGTTATTTAACTTGTAAAATAATGCTACTTGTAAAAATAATGATTATAAGTAAATAAAATAATAACACAAATTATAATAAAACAGATTGAAATTTTGAATGGGATGTACGCAAAATTAATCTGGACTTTCTCACTGTGAATTCAAATGTGCCAAAAAAAAATTAATATTAATTATTGAGATTAATAATAATATATTTAATTATAAGGTAAATCGGAGGGTGTGATGGAGCATTTAACTTATTATTCAGTGCTCTCACTCAAGAGTGTTGAGTAGACCTCACTCAAGAGCATTGAGTAGGACTCACTCTAGAGCATTGAGTAGGAGTCACCCAAGAGCGTTGAGTAGGACTCACTCTAGAGCATTGAGTAGGAGTCACCCAAGAGCTTTAAGTAGGACTCGCTCAAGAGCATTGAGTAGGACTCACTCAAGAGCGTTGAGTAGGACTCACTCTAGAGCATTGAGTAGGAGTCACCCAAGAGCGTTGAGTAGGACTCACTCTAGAGCATTGAGTAGGAGTCACCCAAGAGCTTTAAGTAGGACTCGCTCAAGAGCATTGAGTAGGACTCACTCAAGAGCGTTGAGTAGGACTCACTCTAGAGCATTGAGTAGGAGTCACCCAAGAGCTTTAAGTAGGACTCGCTCAAGAGCGTTGAGTAGGACTCACTCAAGAGCATTAAGTATTAATATAGAGGCCCGTTGTTCAAATCCCGGCGCTGGAGTCTATTTTTCTCTGTCTGTTTCCCGTAGTTAATAATAGTTATGATTTAATTTAAATTATGAAAAAATGTGAATTTTCCTATTATGCCTAACCTCTTTGAGCCATCAACCTAGAAATATTGGTGTTTAGATTTTGATTTTGGGAATAAAGGCTCCAAAACTAGAATTTTAATACTATAAAGTCCACCTAGGGGCTGTAAAAAGTATTATTATTATTATTATTTTTTTTTTTTGTTCTTTTTATCGTGTCAGTTGGTAGCCTTGCAGCCATTTGAGTTTATACAACCCTATTGAAAGCAGCTAGTTGATGCTGTTTATCAAGGTCTTACGAGAATCTCCGTGTATCCTCTAGTTCTAAGCACTCTTTAAATGGTCAGCATTAAAAAAAATTAAAATCATGTAAAATTATTTTGTATAAAATGTTTAGCATGTGACCCTTTGTTTCAAAAAGTGATGGTGACCCTCGCATTGTGATCGAAAAATAAAGTTATACTTGTTGGTTGTGTCTGCCAATAATGGTTGACATTGTTTACACCATCAGCCAATAATGGTTGACATGGTTCACACCATCAGCCAATGATGGATGACATGGTTTACACCATCAGCCAATAATGGATGACATGGTTTACACCATCAGCCAATAATGGATGACATGGTTTACACCATCAGCCAATAATGGATGACATGGTTTACACCATCAGCCAATAATGGATGACATGGTTTACACCATCAGCCAATAATGGATGACATGGTTTACACCATCAGCCAATAATGGATGACATGGTTTACACCATCAGCCAATAATGGATGACATGGTTTACACCATCAGCCAATAATGGATGACATGGTTTACACCATCAGCCAATAATGGATGACATGGTTTACACCATCAGCCAATAATGGATGACATGGTTTACACCATCAGCCAATAATGGATGACATGGTTTACACCATCAGCCAATAATGGATGACATGGTTTACACCATCAGCCAATAATGGATGACATGGTTTACACCATCAGCCAATAATGGATGNTTCTATAAAATAATGTTTAAATATAGTTGACCTAGTTATATTATAGTAATTAATCAAAAACTAGCAGAAAATTAAACAGAATAACGAAGTAACCTTTCAATTTTGTATTCCAAAGGGTTGTGACGCCTGGAAGCAGAAGAGCCACTTGTTTTTGTAGGAAACTGAAAGGACACTCACTAGTTGAAGGTCGGAACGTTACTGAGGGACTGACGTATTCCCCTGCTCTTTCGAATAAAGCGGGGGCTTCCCCCACTTCTCTTTATGGCGCGGGGTTTAGGTAGTCAGGGATCTCAGCTTACGAGACTGACTTATCCAAAAGTCGGCAGATCTCATATGCTGAGACCTACCGCAGTCAAGGGACCCCAAGATAATTGTCACATATATGTTCGAAAATCCTTGTTACCACTGCAATATTAGTTAATTTTACTTCCTCACACCCTCTATTAGATTAATTAAGAATAAAAATTAATATTAGCCTTTTAAATAAATTAATTAGTTGTTTTAGGATATTATTAATTACAAATTTATATGAATGTTTACATAGATCTATATCAATGTTGTTCATTTGATATTCGTGCATGATGTCCTCTCTTCCAATTCTATTTTTTATTCAATATTTACGTTTATATAAATTAATTCCTTTTAGATTTTAATCTGGAGCATGTTTTTGTAACTGAATGTTTATGTATAATAAATCTAATTAAATGTATAATTATTATCTAATTGTTTTACAGGTTCAATTCGTTGTTTTATTACAAATTAATTTAATTCATTCATTTTTTTTACTAATCTTATTAGTTATTTGAAGTACATGGACTAATTTATTCGCTTAATTTGATCACTCCAGTTTTCCTAAAAAATCACATCTGTATTTACATTTTACCTAAATCTTCTAAAAAAAATACCAAATCAAAAGTTGAACGAACATAAAGATATTAAATACCTTCTTGATATTTTGCCACTTCTTGTTTAAATTGTTTTTATTTTGACCAAACAGGTTTAGGGATATGGTTAGAAAACAACTTAAAGTGTGTATGGAGCCCTTAAGGGGCCCCATAATCATTGCGAATTTGATACTTAACTTGACTCAGTTGTCCTACATGTCTAAACATGTATTGATGGTCTTTGTACCAATTTTCATTTTATTTTATTGCCAAGATGTTAAAAAAAACATGTATGGGGCCCTTAGATAAAACTATTAATTTACTACTGATACTTAATAAGATATAGATTTATCTTTAAATCTATCTATTTCTACAAATAAATTAGTTCATGTACATTTTCATTTATACAATTTCTTTAAATTATTTCGATTTCATTTTTTATATTTTAATCCATCTCTTTAGAAGTGTTTAACATAGAATTTTACTGCGTTTAATTTTTCTAACTTGTCTTATTTTCTTTGTTATATATGATATTAATTTTTATCCATATTTTTCTATAATCGATGGTAACACAGAGAGAACTCATACGTTCAAATTTGGTCAAAATCTTCAGATTTTTTTTTTTTTTTTTTTTAAATAAAAAAACCTTCATTTCTTAATTGCTAAAAATCAAGGAAGCAATAGGTTTATAACGATTTTCTTTCTTGAATTGTTAACTATAATTTTCCAAAATTAACAAATTTGAAGGTACGAGGTATCACTTGCGTCACCATTTTTCATATTTTATTTTATTTTGATTAAACTGAGGTTTGTTTTTATCATTAATTCAGTGAAATTACTCACAGATAAAAACACTCAGATAAATTTACATTTGATATAGTTTATAGTTACTGTGACATTATTTTTAATTAAATTTAATTAAAAAAAAAAAAAAAAAAATTAATATTGACAACATAATCTTGCACAGTGATTTTTCAGAGAAAGAATATAGAGGGTTAAAATAATAATTGTAAGCCTTAATCTCCTTGCCCATTTGAATATAATGCTGAGTTTAAAAGTCCCTAAAAGTTAGCTAGTCCAAACTGGCTGTTACTGGTAACAAGTACAGCTAATATCGTCTTCTTGAAGGTAGAAGTCAAAACTAACAAATATCGACTTTTACAGATGGTTTTTAACTTGGTGATTTTTATTCGCCGCAAATTTTTTAAAGTATGAATATAATGAATTTTCTCCCTTCTAGTCACTGGTTGCATTTACTTTAAATTTAAATTGCCTATATCCACACCTGAAGTCTACCAACTCATTTTTAGGATCTGCAGGCAAAAATTAGGACCCCGTAGGGCTAATTCACGTACAAGTGGACTGTGGCACTGGTGTGGCGCTGGTAGGCTCTGGCATAGAGTGATCCACACACTTGTGGCTTTAAAGTGGTTCCGTTCACTGCCTCATGTTGACTAGGACAATGTTTTCTTCCTCAGAAAAAGTTTGATATTATTAATTTTGCCAAGTATTCAAATTTTGAGAAGCAAGTTATGTGATCGGAGAAATGGAAAACTGGTGGAGCATTCAATGTAATTCAGGAGCTGAACGAGCTCCCAGATACCCAGATTGTTTTCATAATTATTACCGGGATGTCTCAAGAATTATCATCTTTATCTTATTATATTCTTTATCTTAAAAAAAAGGAAAGATGAACAGTCAAAGAAATTAATTATTTGCTAGTGGCATGCCAATTTGATAAGAGTGGCGTGGTGGGAGCGACATGTGTCCCTCTGTCCTGCCATACCAGTAAATATTGGGCCATAACGCCAGTGCCATTCGCCACTCGCCTGTAAATTGGGCCTAATACATTCCTGAGCTTGCGTAGCAGCGAAACCCTACTCAATGAATTTGAAAACTTTGGAGTTGTTTTGAATAATAAATGCACTTACGGCCACATTAAATAGACCACATATGTGGTCTTTTTCATGGTTATTCTGCCCCTTCTACTACTGCTCTACAAACTATATCTCCATGTCTAGTAATGTCTCTACAAACTATATCTCCAAAATAAATATTATTATATGCTTACATTAATTCATTTTTTTTTTTACATAAATACTTATAAGGATTTTTCAGATATGTTCTACAAAAAAATTATAATTTTAATTTGAAAGATTCTTAAAAAAGAGAATGATCGCTATTTAACTTTATTTATTTAGCTCTGACTTGTTTAATAACATATATTTGTTTTCTAATGAATTATTTCCTTGCAGCTTTATTTAACTCTCTAAGCATTGTAGTGGTTTATACATGTTTGTATTGTTGTCCTTGTGTTGCAGATCATGAGAGTTGCATGCCGAAAGTCAAGCGCCTTGCATTGTTTATCGGTTGCAATCGTCAGCCTGAATCATTCGTCTAGTCAATTTATTATTATTATTTTAATTAGTTTAGACAAAAAAAACCTACTAAACTCTAATAATAATTAAAAAGATTTCCTTTCTTTTTAATTATATTATTTTTTTTTTTAATCTTGATAAAGCATAAAATATTAGTTGTTTGTTCAAAGAAGATTATCTTTATTTGAAATTGATTTTCTTTTAGTTAGCCTCTATAGGATTTGTGAATACGATTCCCCTAATTTAAAATAATAAATAACAAGCTTAATGACCAATATTTTGTGGTAATCAGACGATGATAATTAGTACACACTTAAATAAAGACGTTAGTGGTTTCATTTAAAATAATCTATCATTTTTAAACCCCAATATACATAAAAAAAAAATGTAGTTAAAATACTATTGAAAATAGTTTTAATTTTTTGTACACTGAGTAAAAGAAACATATTAGTGTGATAGAGTCCCGAGGCTCAAGCCTCGTCCATTCAATTCCGAACCGAACGAAGGAAGCAAGCCAAGCATTGGTCGCTCATGCTCTGTTTGAGATGCGCTGGCGCACTTTAGACTGGGCATGCAAGGAGACCAATGCTTTGCTCATTTCCTCTGTTCGGTTCAGCAGTCTAGATGAGGCTTCAGGGTTTGCAGCATCTGACAGGTTTAACTACCTGTGTAATGGGTTCAGTGAGGAACAGTAAGTGCTGTTCCAGTAAGGGCTGTCCAGTAAGGAACAGTAAGGGCTGTTCCAGTAAGGGCTGTCCAGTAAGGAACAGTAAGGGCTGTTCCAGTAAGGGCTGTCCAGTAAGGAACAGTAAGGGCTGTTCCAGTAAGGAATGTCCAGTAAGGAACAGTAAGGGCTGTTCCAGTAAGGAACAGTAAGTGCTGTTCCAGTATGGTACAATAAGGGCTTTTCCAGTAAGGTACAGTAAGTGCNTTGTTTCAACTATGTAATTGCCATATTAGAATTGTTTCTAAAATGTAATGCCATGTTAGAATTAGATGTTATAATCTATTAATTGTTATTAATGATTACATATTTATTAACTATCTCTCGATTAAATATTTAATTGATATTTAGTGTTTAATCCTTTCCTACCTTTTTTTAGTCTAATTTAACCCCTAAACTATTAATGTTAATCAATTTATTTCTTTTACCTATTTTTTTTAACAACCATTTTATTATTCCTAAATATATTTCTTAAACAAAACAAACAAGTATGTTTGCATGGTATATAATTTATTTTTTTAATTTTTCTCTAATTTATTTTTGTATTTTTGAGTTTAGAAATTTGATAATTGGAATTGTTATACCTAAGTATATATATTTATTTTTATATTAAAAAAAAGTGATAAACATAATGGGTATTTTTAATTTAATTTAATTTTTTTTAATACTATTAATTTTACTATTATGTTAGTTTCTAATTTCTTCTTTTTTTTAAAGTTCATTAAATTTGGAATTGAACAAAATATGCACCTTGTCAGTTTACGTGTCCATTAATAACTTGAGCAAAAGTTGATTGATTGAATTGAAATGTGATGTACATGTTCCTTACACCAATGCTCAGCATAACGTGTCCAAACATTTGTGTGCACCGTCCACGTTAACGTCAGCTTCAAATTTAATAATTACAAGATAAAAAAGAACTTTTTATATACTATGTTTTTTAATTTTCTTTTGAACCATAATATGTAATGTTGATAATATATTTTTTATTGTTATATAAAATGTTAGTGAAATATAAATAGTTCCGAATTTATTTACTTTCACATACATGACAACCATCTAGAGAGCTGATCTTAAATCTATAAAAGGATAAATCTTTGAACAACGGATCTCACCAACACCGAATCTAAACCGTGGCCATCGATATGGCCCCATGTTGAGGACGGTAAGAGAAGAAAAATAAGTACAAGTAAAGAAGTACATATGTAGAAAAAATAAACCGATACCTAGTACACAAGTGTAAACAAACCTGGTTGTCATTCATCAATTAATTTATTTCTTTGTTTACTTATTCTTTTTCGCTGTCATTCAATGTTTACCAGGGGAAGAGTAGAGCATTTTTTTCTGAAGTTGGATTCAACATGGAGGTACTATAAAAATTGTTTCCCTCAAAATTTTCCCGCCTTTTGATGGTGCCAACTCTAATCTTATAGACTGTAATTACTTTTAATGAAACATTTAATAAACTAAACGGCTCATTATCATATAGATATCTAGGGGTAATCGTATTCACTAATTAAAAATAATAAATGCATGAATGTTGTTTCAACTATGTAATTGCCATATTAGAATTGTTTCTAAAATGTAATGCCATGTTAGAATTAGATGTTATAATCTATTAATTGTTATTAATGATTACATATTTATTAACTATCTCTCGATTAAATATTTAATTGATATTTAGTGTTTAATCCTTTCCTACCTTTTTTTAGTCTAATTTAACCCCTAAACTATTAATGTTAATCAATTTATTTCTTTTACCTATTTTTTTTAACAACCATTTTATTATTCCTAAATATATTTCTTAAACAAAACAAACAAGTATGTTTGCATGGTATATAATTTATTTTTTTAATTTTTCTCTAATTTATTTTTGTATTTTTGAGTTTAGAAATTTGATAATTGGAATTGTTATACCTAAGTATATATATTTATTTTTATATTAAAAAAAAGTGATAAACATAATGGGTATTTTTAATTTAATTTAATTTTTTTTAATACTATTAATTTTACTATTATGTTAGTTTCTAATTTCTTCTTTTTTTTAAAGTTCATTAAATTTGGAATTGAACAAAATATGCACCTTGTCAGTTTACGTGTCCATTAATAACTTGAGCAAAAGTTGATTGATTGAATTGAAATGTGATGTACATGTTCCTTACACCAATGCTCAGCATAACGTGTCCAAACATTTGTGTGCACCGTCCACGTTAACGTCAGCTTCAAATTTAATAATTACAAGATAAAAAAGAACTTTTTATATACTATGTTTTTTAATTTTCTTTTGAACCATAATATGTAATGTTGATAATATATTTTTTATTGTTATATAAAATGTTAGTGAAATATAAATAGTTCCGAATTTATTTACTTTCCATAAATGACAATCATCTAGAGTCTAGAGAGCTGATCATAAACCTATAAAAGGACAAATCTTTGAACAACGGATCTCACCAACACCGAATCTAAACCGTGGCCATCGATATGGCCCCGTGTAGGGGATGGTAAGAGAAAATAAATANATGCATTGTCATCATGTTCTGAGCTATTCTAAAAGTTTCAAGTCCCTAGCTATTCGGGAAGTTAGTTAAAAATCCTTTGCAAGATTTGAAGATTTTCAAGAAAGCAAGCTAATAAAAAAGTAGTAAAATTGGATTTAATATCCAATTAATATTATCCAATTATTTAATATCCAATATGGAATATTATTCTACCTTCATCTAAACCAACAGCACAGCTATGAAGTGTTAAATATCGCTTAATCCTTGAAATTGGAATTTAATGATTTTTTTTTTTTTCTTTCATCAAAATCTTACATTCTTGTGTATCAATTTTAAAGAATTTGAACTAATCATCTATTCCACTATTGAAACATTGCTTTAAAATTTAAAACTTGATGCATACAGAAGTTTTTTCTGTAGTGATGTGATACATTTTATAATAGTTGAAAAGCTGAGGGAGCAGGGTTACTCTCTCACTCCTCGACTCTCTTAAGTTTGTACTAAAAAAATGCAACAATAAAGAAACGCTCAAATCAAATCTGATATAAATAAATTTACTACTAAATAATTTACTTTAAGAATGTTAAAATAAAATTTAAAAATACCCATGATTTTTTTTCTTTTCTATAATATTATGTGCATGAAAAACAATTAAGATTTAATATACCTAATTTATTTATTTTGTATAATTTAAATTGTGTTATAGTCCAGTAAAAATAGGATTTAACCTCTTAAAAAATACTGGTGAACATTTTTTTTTTGCAAATACCTTTATTTTAGCACAAGGAATAACGTCCAGAAAGTCCATTTCAAAATGTTGTACGCTAAGCGAATTATTCAAGGTCAAAGGTCAAAAAAATCAGTTTTTTGCGAATATCTCGTTTTCTATTGGTTGTACGCTAATTTTAGTTATTAGAAAAATTGTTAATCAGAAAATTTCCAATAAAAATAGTCCTTTACCATTTTTTTTTTAGCTCAACTGTTTTTGAGTTACAAGGGCTCAAAATTAGGTAATCAAAAATAAAGTTGGATAAGGGGGCTAATGTACACTTTTATTAGGATTTTCTGACCTAATGCCACAATCTATTTATTTTTCCATAGATTTGTGACTCCCCCTTCCAAATTTTTCATTCCTCTATTTACCCCCAACTCCTAGACTCCCCCCCCCAAAAAATCTCTCCCAAAAAGGCCCCCCAAAGTTTCTTTGTAATATTTGCAAAAATTGAAAAAATTTCAGTTGTTGCTATATACCTCGTAAAGTATGCGTTGTTCGGTGTTAATTTCTCTTACAAGTTTTTGAGTGCAATAAATTTACAACAATTAAAGTCTAATGGCAACTCTCTACGTCTAATAGTTCCCGAGATGTGGCACTTTAAAAATCAATTTTTTTTTTTTTAAAAATGGAAATTTTCTGTATTGTTCTCATATCAGGGCGAATATCGGTGTAAAACTGTTAACCTACGAGAAAAGTCATAAGGAATGAATTTGTAGTAAATACAATAGGCTTTCTTTTACATCCACTTACAACTCTGTACGTCTAATAGTTACCGAGATATGACCCTGCGAAAATTGCCAATGTTTCCCAAAAAATGATAAATTTAAGTATTGTTCTCATTTAGGGGCAAATATCGGCATAAAACCTCTACTCTACAAGAAAAGTCATAAGAAATTAAGTTGTAGTAAATTTAATTAGCTTTTATTCAAGCACAAAATGAAGCCTGTAGACAAAATAGTTCTCTTGCAGTTGTAAAAAAAAAAAAAAAAGGGGAATTGGTTTTTTTAAGAGATAAACCTAAACCACTTCAGTCCAGTCAAATTAGGATATAACTTAGCAAAAAATCCCAAAAACATGACATTACTCCAATTGTGGTTATGTACCCATTTGTTTTTCATTAAATTTCAAATAAAAATGGTCCTTTTTTAGTTACAAGCTCTCAAAATTAGGTGATAAAAAATAAAGTAGGATTAGGGGGTAAAAGAACTCTTTTACTAGGGATTTCTTGACCTTAAACCAAACACTATTTATTATTCCATAGATTTTTGACACCCCCTTCCAAATTTTTCATTCCTCTATAAATCACCACTACTTTCCAAAACTTGGGAAGTATCCCCTTTTTTCATCTAATTTGACTGGACTATAATACCAGCCAGAAGAAGCCTCAAGTTAAGGCGAAATAGAGCAGATTTATAGAGAAGAAAGGAGAGTTATTAATTAAAACTCTGTAAAGACGAAGAAAAAAAAAAAATTTTTCAAATATAGTATTTTCATTTTATATTAGGAATTTAAACAGAAAAATGGGTTCAACCTATGTGGCCTGTAGGAGGGGTGGGAGATTATATAAAAGTGTACTTTAGCCCCCTTATCCAACTTTATTTTTTATTACCTAATTTTGAGCGCTTGTAACTCAAAAACGGTTGGAGCTAAAAAAAAAAAAAAGCTAAAGGACTATTTTTATTGTAAATTTAATGAAGAACAAATTTGTTAATAACCATAATTCACCTAATGTCAATACTTTTCGAGATATTTGGAAAAAAGCTAAAAAAAAAACCCCCCTTCCCGCCCCCCTGGGGGGATGTTCCACCCCCTAAATTGTTATGGACTCTGCAGATTTTAATTTTCACTGCCAATATGAAGGTATGAGCAAAGTTTCATGAATGTACAAATTTTGTCATTTATTTAGTGGTTTTTGGGTCTATTTTATACCTGTACTATTTGTAATAAAACGCTAAATGAAATATTGTGACTGATGAAGATAATAATGAAGAAAAAGAAGAAGATGAAGTGAATTAAAAGGAACAAAATTAAGAAGAAATGTCGTAATTGAAAAGTATGAATCAGGCTTAAAGAGGAAACGGTACTTATTCAGATTGTTACTCCCTTATGTATTTTTAGAATATAAATGACTAACTAAATAACTATTAAGACAAAGTGATGTTAGTCCAATGTACTTTGGGACAAAGGAATATCCCACTTCTGGTTTTAAAAGGGGAGTAACATTTTGAAGAAGAACAATCTGATCCGTACTCCTTCTTTAGATTGTTACTCCCCTCGGTTTTCTTTATGAGGAGAGTAACAATCTAAAGAAGTGCCGAGGAAACAATGTTAAAATAAATGCGCCTTGTTTTTGACCTCAAAAATGGTTGTGGAACAATTTATTGTGTACTTCATTCTCTCTTGGGTTTATATCTCGAAAACTATTGGTTGTGCATAAAATGTATAAATAATCTTTTTTGTAGGTAATTTTCTGATGAACAATTTTTCTAATAACTAAAATTATCGTACAACCAATAGAAAACGAGATATTTGCAAAAAACTGATTTTTTTGACCTTTGACCTTGAATAATTCGCTTAGCGTACAACATTTTGCAATGGACTTTCTGGACGTTATTTGTCGTGTCAAAATGAAGGTATTTGCAAAAAAAAAAAATGTTCACCAGTATTTTTTAAGAGGTTCCACCTTGTTTTCGCCTAAAATGACTGGACTATTAATTTTTTTTAAGTAAAAGTTTATGCATTAAAGTTAGTGTGCATTTAGTTTTATCTTTTATTTCCTGCTCATATATTTGACTAATTTAAAAACAAAATGTTGTTTTAACAAATGTTACGTTACTTATTGTGCTACACTATAATACTGATCAATTAAATTTGGCTCTAATTTATTTGGTTTTCCACCCCAAATTACTTTAATGTGTAAATATTCCCTTATCTTAATACTTAATAGTTAATTAGAGGAAGTGATATTATCACTTTTACATTCAGTGTGATATGTTCCTTAGTTCCAAAGAACTTTGGGCTAAACATCCATTTGTTTTAATAGTTATTTAGACTACGTGATTGAAGAATATGGGGTTGATAACCAATTAAATTTTTGCCAAATGGCACCTTATTTAATTGGTTACCCATACCTCTGGATGGGTGGCCGGGTAACCAAGTATATAAGTTCCATAAATTTAACCATTTTAAGATAATATCATCTCATTGGTTGAGTTAACGCCTAGTTTCTAAAACACATAACTTTTAGTGAAATATCATTGGTTAAATTATTATCACATTAAGCATAGTGTAATGCCATTGGTTGAATTTTATTACTATAAGTAAGGTCATCATCAATCGAGGGAAATCTGGTGAAAAAGTTTATCATGTTGTGTTTTGACGCAATAACTACTGAAAACATTCTCAGCTGTAAATTTACAACTGAGTTTTGGTATGTTATAACTTCTTGATTTAAATAAAGTTCAACACACTTAAAAATTCATTGAGTGATGGGGGAAAAACCTTAGAATGTTGCAATTTAAAAATATGCAATAATTTAAACCGTGGAAGTTTTTGATCCAGAAAAATTGACTGAATCTCTACAAATATATTTTATTTTCCACAAAGAGCTTTCAACTTACTAATAGATTATTAGTCTGATTTGTTAGTCGTTAGTCTCAAAGTGGAGGTCAAGAGACTGATTTCTCTTTAGTACTTACTTATTCCTTTGTAGGGAGCTAGAGTAGCCAAGCGTCTTAAGGTGCTTGCTCAGCTATCAGTAAGTTGAGGCAACTCGAGGTCGTGGGTTCGATCCCGTGCCATGATACTCTGAATTGCATCAATGAATCGAGGACGGTGCAGGGCGAGGGACACCCTTTATGGGGACTCTTCCCCCACTCTTTGATGTGGGTCCGATCCGTGCCATGATGATGTAATTTGTATCTATGGTTCGAGGACAGAGAAGGGCAAGGGACACCCCCTATGGGGCACTCTTCCCCCACGCTTTGACGCACCCTTATATAGCTTACTAATACCACACCATACTCGCTTCGGCGGTACAAAGTACAAATGTATGATGTGTGAAGTAGCTGGAACTCTCTACCACGGGGCGTAAAAAGGTCCTAAGTGATGGCCTAATTGCAAGGTTCGAACAAGTTGTTTGTCCTACCAGTTCTAGTAGGAAGTACTAGACTACTACTACTAATACTATTCCTTTGTAGAGAGCGCTTTGTGGTATTTATATAATTTTGTGGCAATAAATTCTCTAAATAGTGCAACTAACCTTTGATATTGGTTGAGTTCTTACTATTGTAAGAATAGTGAAATATCATTGATTAATATCTTACTATTGATCGAATGGTGAAAAATATTTAGTTAAATTTTGTTTCATTAAACTTTTATTTCGTTCATCAAACTTTCATTTTGTTTCATTTTATTTCATTGATTTAATCTCAATAATAAAATAGTAGTTTATAATATTGGTTTAATTTCACCATTGTACTAACAGTACCATTTAATTGATTAATGTTTTAATGTAGAGTCTTTCTTCTATTTTTATTCTTTGCCTCTAATACTTTGATAAATAAGTAAATTTTTTTTAATGAAAGAAGCAACAAATATATTTACCTAAGTTAACTATATTTACCTTTATATTTGTGATTATTTTAATTTATAAGCAATTGCAAAGCTTTTGTATGGTAGATCAACGTATTTTTTTTAAAAAAATGATAAAACAATCAGACTAAGAATATAGACACCAAAATTGTTTTTTTTTTTGTTAAAAAATAGACATAAAAATTTGTGTTTTAGTTGAAAATAGAGATTAAAAAATAACAATTTTTGTTTTCCATTCATCTATTACATAGTATATACTTAAAATATGCTAACTATTTTGCTGAAAAACTATCGCTGAAAAAAATATTTGTCAAGGTAGCTTTATAACAAAAAATAATACAAACATTTTTTTTAGCATTAATGAAACAATAAGTTAAAAATAAATAAGTAAATAATAATTTAAATAAGTTGAATAATATTTTATAGTGACATATAAGTGCACTAACATATTAAAAATATAAAAAGAATCCATTCATATGTAGTATATCGTTTATAATTATTTATTCAATATTTTTATTTTTTTAACAGTAAGTTAGGACAGAATTAATTAACACCTGGTATTAGCAAATAAGAAAATGTAAAATAGGATTTGATTTTTTTTTTTTTTTNTTTTTTTTTTTTTTTTTTTTTTTTTTTTTTTTTTTTTTTTTTTTTTCAAATAAATTGTTAAAATTTTTTTTTTTTAAATTTATAATTAATTTTAGAAAAATTTAACATATGAAATTCAATTATCAAAATTAATTGGTTTAGTCGTTAAATTACCACACTATCTTATGCTCAATATCGATCAGTTTCAAGAAAAGAGTTATTTCTGGCTGCCTAGTAAGATTGAAATAATCGGTATGACCTAAGTTATTCATTTAAATAGTTTGCCTGAATTTACATTCAATAATATCTTATCAATTTATTTTAAACACATTTAAAAAGAGTTAAACAATTTTTTTTATTCAACACAAAAAGAGTTTTTTGGGAGTTAGTGCCCCCAAATTTATTCCTCAATTTCCCCTCGGGCTATGATTTTTCATGCAGACTTTTTTGGACCCCACGACTCTGTCTACCTAAATCCAATTTTTAGGTTTTATTAAACCTAGGAAATAGTAATTAGAGAATACCTAGACGAGCTGATAAGCTGGAATAGTGTAAAACCACAGGGGGCGTGATTTTTTAAAAAGGTGGTGTAAATGCCGCCATTTAAGGTTAAATGCCATTGGTTGAATTTAAGGAAGGTATCATGAATCGAGGGGAATCTGGTGAAATAGTTTGTCAAGTCTTATGTTTTGACGCAATAACTACTGAAAGAATTCTCAGTTGTAGGTTTATAACTGAGTTTTTGTATGTTTCACAATACTTTTCCTCTATTTATATGAGAAAGTGAAAAATAGAGGGGAGCAAAGATAGCTCATGATTTTGTCATCTAGAACCTGATTTTGTGGTTCTTAACCTTTAAATAACCGTGGCCCCCTTAAAATCTTTTTTAAAAAAATTGTGCCCCCTCTCATTTTAAGTAACATAACAATTATTAGGTACTCATTTTAAAATTATCTTTATTTATAACAAAAAATTGAAATTGAAAAATGTAAATAAGTAAAACTGCTCATAAACAGTATATTCGAAGAGAAAGTAAGTATTGTGGGGTATAGTACAGTAATGAAACAACTAGAGTTAGTGCGTTGACAGCACGGGAAAAAATAGCAAATGGGGGACGAGCCAATGAGAGCTTGAGATTTTCCCGGACAAAAGGTCGGGCCAACTAGGCAAAGATAAATGTCTCTAGTGGAGGGGAGAGGCCATCTGGATAAACGCTGCCCCACCCCTATCCACAGACCTAGTGGCTTTATTTTTTCCCCCAGAGAGGTTGGCCAATCTGTGTGTCACTCAATTTCCCGCGCTGTCAACGCACTAAGTCTAGTTGTTCCATTACTGTAAGAGTACAAAACTGTGGTTTTTAAAAAATGTCTGTCGTATATTTGTGTTTCAAATCTCTTTTATTGGTCTAATGTTTACTTCCTATATAAATAAAAACCATTAAATTATTATTTCCATCTTCTAGGTTGTCAATCTGAGCTGTCAGAATTAATTCTCATCGTTCTCACCTGTAGTTCACTAAACCTACGACAATTTACTAAAACCACTTGAATTGGTCTTGTTTAAACTTATTGAACTGTACTAAAATTAATCTAATGTTGATTTTTCACAATAATTTGAATCATTGCGTTTTATTCATTACGATTAATTTTGAGAAAATCACTGTGAGAAGTTTTATTTAACATAGTTAATATGGATAATTTAGTTAATTTTTTATTAACTTAGGCTAGTGACACACAAGTGGCGCTACCTGGTCAGCAATGGGCAAATGCACCACCCCACCCGGCGGGTGGCGCCACCTCGTGTGGAAGGTTGCATTCTATTCCCATTGCTGACCAGGTCCCATTACCACCCAGGTGGCGAAGTGTGTCACTAGCCTTATAACTTGCACTAAGAAAGTAGCCCAATTGTTTATATAAACTCTCTGTATGTACCAGCCTTTAAATCAAGTCAATATGTTAGTTTAAACCATTTATCTTTTCTTTTTCTTTCTTTTTTGTTGCGTTTATTCTTTTTATATCTTGGTTTCTTTTTAGTTTCTTATTTATTTTCTTTTTTTATTTTATTCATTTCTTTTATTATTTTTTTCTTTTTTTTTGTTATCATCTTTCTTTCATTTTTATTTTGTTCTTCCTTTTTTTGTGTTATCTTTTTTTTTTTTTAAATCTGTGATAACGAATTAAGTTTTAAAATAGGTTGTGTGATTTTGTTATTCTGTTGAAATCCATTGTCAGTTATTTATTATCGTTACAATATTGAACAAGTCTTTTGTATATAATTTATTTATGTTTCAATCAAAATGTTTACCTATTATAATTTAAATTAATTGTCATTTTCATTTTGTTTTTAAATTATTATTATTATAATTTTGTAAAAGAAGCAAAAAAAAAGAAAGTGATTTTTGCTTAAAAACCAATTTTCTTTTTTGTATTTGTCACAAATAAATAGAAACATTTCATTATTATTGTAGGTCAAAATAAAACAAAATTATTTATGTATTTAATTTTCTATTTTTGTCCGAATCAAATTCCCTCTTTCTCCTATCCATCTCATTGAAAGGGTTTCCACTTTATTCTCTTCGGATATTTTACTATCTTATATAATATGTACACTAATATTACAATTAGTGGTTAATCTGATTGTGTGGGGAAAATCAATGAGAGCACTATACTTTGAAATCTAGTAAGACATTTGTCAATTTTTACATTTTTAATGTAAAAAAATTAAAAGTTATGTAGGACGTCCTAAAAGGAGCAAAAGGACCTCCCTACAACAAAAATATCTATACAAGAAATTTTTCTTATTAGTCCAGTCAAAATAGAGTAAAAATACCATTAACCTTGACAAAGTTGCTACACATGATTCTTTTTGCATTGTACTGAAAAAAGTGTGTATTTTAAAATACTCAAAATCCCGATTAATACCGGCCCGGGAAATCAGTCAAAATCCAAGATGGCAGCTGAAGTTTGCCCTATTTTCTCTATTTTGCTGCATTTATTGCCGTAAAAAAGATAGTTTGCTCTCACACTAGGTACTATTTATGTACTGAAGCATGCCCTTTAATTATCTCAAAATCACCACAAATAAAATTTGACCTTGTGGGAGAATGGTTAAGATTTGACCCATGGTTTATATAGCTTTTGAAGCCCTTGAGACGTAGAACAACCTACAGTAGAGTCTCGTTTATCCGGACCCCGCTAGTCCGGACATCCGTATAATCCGTACTGGCTAAAAACTATGTACAAATTAGAACCAGGGCCTGTTTAGATTTATTAATTGTTAAGATAATTGGAGTTACTGCTTTTATTGTCTATTAAAATCTATAAAATTGTTCCTAGTATAGTTTATATGTGAAGATTCAAACAGTTCTAACTCGAGGAATACCCTGTATTTTTGTTAAAAATTAACAGATTTGTTTTTAACAGATAAGTAAGGACATCGATAAATCTGTTTCATTTCCATAGAAATGTAGGGCGGAAGATATGAAGGTAGTGCATTCCATGAAGTACAATTATATGTGACTGAGATGGGGAAGGGTTTTAAGAAACATGTAGCAGCGGCTCAACGCAGTTCCATGAAATTTTGTCAAACCGACAATGTTTAAATGTCTTAACTTTTTGTGAAATGATTATCGTTCCTCGAATTTCAAATCAAAACACAGCCTGTTTCTCAGGAAGTCATTTATATACCTAAGTCATATTTATATAAATAAGAAATATTGTCCTAGGATGTTTCGGAGACTAATAGAAGTAATTTTTTCGATAAAAACCTCGATTTTAATAGTTTTACCCTACTAAAGCTTATTTTAGTGACACATTAAAATTGATTCCGTTTAATCTGGACTGGGTCCGTCCCGTTAAACCCGGATTAGCGAGACTCTACTGTATTTCATTTTTTCACATATATCGCCAGTCATCCTGTATATACATATCTGACCTACAACAAATTTTTATACAACGAAAATCTCTATACATATTTTTTTTTTTTTTTTTTATGTCCCACAATTTCTCTACGTAAAGTAAAAGAAATTATATATTATAACAAAATTTCTATACACAATAACAATTTTTAGTCTGACTGTATAAGCATTTTGGTTGTGTCATAAGCAAGTTGTGAGTTAATAAAAATACACTTTTAACTAGCAAACTTTTTTTTTTTTTTTTTTTTTTTAAATCAGTGAATGTTAGAGTAGATGACCCTAAAGTTAATAGAATGTATTGTATTGATGCAAAGTTATGTTCCAAGTTTCAGCTCAATTGGATAAGAGTTAATCAGCCTTCCAAATATTTTGATGACAGGCGACATCTAGCTACTAAATCGAAACAATTAATTTAAAGGGTTTATTAAATAAATAAATAAACAAACGCATTAAGATTGTATTAAATAAGTTTTTTTTTAATTATTATAATAATTTTATTTAATTTGTTTAACACAAATTTACTTGTGTAATGTTTAACATGACTATTTACAATTAATATAAAAAAATGTTAAAAACAAAAATATAAATATAGCAAATTTACTGTACAAAGCAGCCTGTATACGATCAATTTAGCTATTAAAATTGACAACATTTAACACAGCATTTTTTTTTTTTTTACTATGTGGTCTACTGAATCTACAGTTAGTTCAAGTTTGTTGGGTGAAGTTTTTGGGTTTACAATGAATAAATAATTGTAGAATCTCATTATTATCATGAATTATGTGGAGAAGAGGTTTCTCCCACAAGAAATTATTTGTCATTTGACTTCAACATAAAATTTCAACTCCCAACCTATTCACAGGGATATTTACAACATGGTTGTTAACCAAGTTGATCATCTATAAACAGCTTATGATCAATTTATCATAAAAATATAACAAAGTTAAAAAACATAAAAAATAACAAACTCAAAGAGTAAAACAATTAACTAAATTGACTTTCTAAATAAATATACAAAAATTTACACAATTTTACAATTTAAAAAATATACATGAAAAAACAAAGTGATAAAACACAAGGAATTGATAATACAATATAATCTACGGCTAAAAGTAAACATTACCACTTTTGTAGTAAACTAATAACATCTTTTATTTTATTTTACATATAAATTATGTAATTGCAATTAATTTTTGCTTTAAGTAACAATGATGACAAATTTAACATGGCATAGTTAAAATGTAAATTATATCATATAAATAAGTCTTAAGAATAACAATACATAATACATAGTGGATAAAAACTCAAGGGGACGATATACAACCAATTGATATAATCTATGGCTAAAAGTAAATACTATTTTTGTAGCGAAATAGTACATATTTTTCATTAAAATAAATTAATTGCAATTAATTTAGCTTAAGTAACAACGACGATAAATTTAACATGGCATAGTTAAAATATAAAAAATAATAATATAAATAGGTCATAAGAATTACTCCTTTTTTTATCTTCAGTTTCTATCTTAAGTAGTAGTATTATCTATAAATAATACTAACAGAGCCAGAGAGAGGAAACAAAAAATAAACAAGTTATATGTTGTTATAATAGATAAAAAATTGTTCTAGTTTAGTCAAAGGTATAACTATTAGGCCCTCCGCACACGGAGCAACTCAAAAACAAACTCAACTGGGAACTCCAGTCATTTTTGAGTTGACAGAAAGCAAACCCAGTTTGTAATGAGTTGCTCCGTGTGCGGTGTCCCATTCAATTACACAGGTTGAAGCTCATAGTCAACTGGTTTATGATTTGAGTTTGTAACTAATCAGTTTGTTTTGAGTTGCTTCATGTGCGGAGCGCCTTAAGGTGCCAAAAAGAAAATAGCATGTCTCACAAATCGTTCAAACCAACTAAAATGAGGATAAAATATGGTTTTTAACCATTGGAAAACATACGAGTATATTGTGGATTTTATTTAATAAATAAATTGGGCAAGTATGTGCTTCTAGTAAACTCAAAGGGTCAGTCGGCAACATAACAAATAGGACAAGTTCGTTAACCAGCATTATCGGCAACAACTTGTATCAAGATGGTGGCCATTTAAGTTTGTTTCAGCAATAACTTTTTGAACCAATTATGAAATAAAACAAACGCTGTCATACGCATTTCTATTGTACAAATGCAGTGAAACTATTCTAAAATGTCTATAGTGATAATAAATTTATAAGATAATAAATAATAATTAATAGATAGATAATAAATAATCTATAAGATAATAAATTTATAAAATTTTGAGGGAGACACATTTTTTCTCACAAAATATGAAATTTATGGAAAATTTCATATGAATACCGTTTTTGGGACAAAGAATAACTTTAGTTTTTTTTGTAGTACATTTGCAGTGTTCAAGAATACATGACGCAAAGAGTAAATGGTATAAAAATAAAACCAAATATAAATTTGTACTCAGGGCGTATTTATCACCCTGCATAATGCATTTCTACTAATGAAGAAAATTAAACCCTAGTTGTTGAGATTTTTGGGNGGGAGATTCGGGTCAAGATGGTGTCATGGTTTGGGAGAACAGTGACACCACGGTGTAGAGGTGGTGTTACATCTTAGTACGGTGTTGACTATATGAGCACTAACACCGTCTATAGTGAGAGTGTGTTTAGACGTCACTTCATAGTCGAGAGTGTCTAGTCCAGTTTCTCTGTCTCGTCTACGAGTCACTTCCTTTTGATTGAAACATTTCAGTGTGTCTCTTCTTCTCTTCTGACGACTGTGAATATGCCTGCAAAAAACACAAATTTAAAATTTTAATAAACAAAAAAATTATACCCTTGTACAAAAATCTTTGACTAGAGTCGAGCCAAATAATAAATTTAAAAATTATATTTAAACCTCTTTTACATTTAATCATATTTAATTCTCTTCTGGAAAGACAGTCAGGATAATAAATAATCTATAAGATAATAAATTTATAAAATTTTGAGGGAGACACATTTTTTCTCACAAAATATGAAATTTATGGAAAATTTCATATGAATACCGTTTTTGGGACAAAGAATAACTTTAGTTTTTTTTTGTAGTACATTTGCAGTGTTCAAGAATACATGACGCAAAGAGTAAATGGTATAAAAATAAAACCAAATATAAATTTGTACTCAGGGCGTATTTATCACCCTGCATAATGCATTTCTACTAATGAAGAAAATTAAACCCTAGTTGTTGAGATTTTTGGGGCTCCCCCCAATATTTTTCCTGTGATTGGGTTATTACAAATAACTGTAAAGCATCAAATTTTTGTGATGGATACTTTCAGAGATCAAGAGCATAATAGACAGAGAAGCACAGGACTTTTTGAATTTGGAGACATAATTTAATATTCTAGTAGTAGTTGGTAGAGCGCTACACTGGAAATATAGAGACCCATGGTTCAAGTCCCAGCGCTGGTGTCTATTTTGTTCTAATAATAATTATAATTTTATTTAAATTAAAACTTAAACTTTCCGTAGTATGAATACTACTTCAAACTTAAAAAAGGATATTCTAGTTAGTAAATTTGATAATGACGCAAGGAAGGGTTTAAATTTTGCAAAAGAGAGCGCCGATTAATTCTTTTAACAACTTGAGAGTTAAATACAATATTAATTTTTATCGTTAGTGGAAAGATTTCCTCTAAATATTACAAGGACAGAAACTTTATTTAATTAACCAGGTGAGTTCAGTCTTGGTATTAGACAGTCTGTTTGTTTTGAGGGAGATTCGGGTCAAGATGGTGTCATGGTTTGGGAGAACAGTGACACCACGGTGTAGAGGTGGTGTTACATCTTAGTACGGTGTTGACTATATGAGCACTAACACCGTCTATAGTGAGAGTGTGTTTAGACGTCACTTCATAGTCGAGAGTGTCTAGTCCAGTTTCTCTGTCTCGTCTACGAGTCACTTCCTTTTGATTGAAACATTTCAGTGTGTCTCTTCTTCTCTTCTGACGACTGTGAATATGCCTGCAAAAAACACAAATTTAAAATTTTAATAAACAAAAAAATTATACCCTTGTACAAAAATCTTTGACTAGAGTCGAGCCAAATAATAAATTTAAAAATTATATTTAAACCTCTTTTACATTTAATCATATTTAATTCTCTTCTGGAAAGACAGTCAGACCACAATAATTATTCTTCTGTTATATGTGGGCCATTAAGGGTTTAATGACAAGAGAAGAAATTTAGACTATCTTCCTTATTTTTTTTTTTTTCGCTCTTAATTATGTACATGTGGTTACAGCTTACAGCAGTATCACAATAGTCAATATAGACACAAATAAAAAACAATAAAATAAAATTTACACATTATCATTAAAAAATTCAGATAAATTATAATATGCCTTCAAAAAAAATCAATTAAAATAGTTTTAATAATTTTCTTAAAAGCTGTAAGGGGGAGCTCAGCTATAGTAGAAGGTAATTTATTAAAACATCTTTTGCCATTGATAAATGGAGATTGAAATGAATTGTGAAGCCTACACATAGGTACCATCATCATATTTAATTTTAATAAACAATAACAAGGAGTAAATATATGCAGAATAAAAAGTTAAAATTCCATTATTTATAAAAAAATAAAGTTACAATTAGCACCATATTTAAGCTTATTTATTATGTGTATTGCTTTTTTTTCTGTAATAAAAAAAATACTATAAGCAGAAGGGGCAGCTCCCCATTAGCTCTGAGGCATAATCATGCCTAAAACATTAAGAAAAATGTTCTCTTTCGCCATTTCAGATGAAATGGAGATCCAGGGCATGGGTAGATCAATGATGTGACTAACGATAAAGAATTTCATTTAAAAATAAAATTGTTGTTTAGCTTTATTAAAGTGACTTTAACGTTGTATTATTTTGATATAAATGGATATTAGATCAGGTGCAATCAATACAAAAGAAATAAACAAGAGAGGTTTTACATACGTGTGAAGCATGGGCGGTGAGATCTGACTGGCAAAGTAACCTTTGAATTACCTTCTTATGTAACCTTGCCACACAGTTTTATTTACAAGCCAAATAAATCTTTATTACTAAATACAGATCTATGTATATACATATATTGATGTTCCAACAATAAATACCTGAATGTTGAATCGGTGCCAGTTGTAATGTTGACAGGCCTGATGACAGGGACACCAGATGATTTTATTCTCACATAGAATTCATCATCTTCAAGTCCCCAGCCCCAGTACCTGTTACTCATCCCATTAACTTTCACAAAGTCCTCTCTAGAAATAATAATATCACAGAGTTCATATAAATACATGTGTCTGAAAATCGCATCTTTCTAAGTCAAGAGCCATCTTTGGGTACCTCGGAAATAAATCGGTTGAGGTAGCGTATCAGGGGCATCATGTATAGAAATGCAAAAACTAACAAATATAATGCATACACAATAATTGAAGTGTTTCCTGTATATAAATTACATTATATATGTATTCATTTTTAGTTCATACTCTCTCGAAAAACCAGATAAGCTACATCAAAGCCAAGGTAATCTACAACAGATACATACGCCCAAGATTCACAAAATCCACCTGTATATAGGTGTGTCTTACAATAGAGGACTGAATGTGGGAATGTATTAAAAGAATACTTATAAAATGAAGAAGAATCCATAATTGGTACATTTTTTAATCAATATATAGAAAAGACTTTAATTATATGGGCCAGTTTTGTTTTTTTTCATTTCTATACATGATGCCCCAGATACACTACCTCAACCAATAAATCAAACTGTATTTAAGTAAACTATTAAAAAAAAAAAACGTTAGCAGTTGTGTCAAAATATACAAACAGGTAGAATTTAAAAAAAAATCACATACACAAATTTGTTACCTACTTATTAGCAGATTTCATTTGAAATGATAATCGAAAATTTATAAAAATAAAAACATTTGACTTTACCAAATTATTGTGAATTGTGCACGTGCATATTAAATTTTTATTTTCTCTATATTTTTCCTATGTGTGAGTCAAAAAGTTACACCAATATTTCTCATTTCAACTTTTTCAATGGTTCGGGAGGTTTAAGTATAATCAGACTTCTACCTCGACCTCTATCTCTCACCTTTTTATCACTCATTACCTTATAAGAAGGGAGTACTGAAAGGGGGTAAGTGAAAAAAAGAGTACTACTCTTTTTTAAGAGGGCTTAAAAAGAGCTAGCTCTTTTGATCGCTCATGATCATGAGCGAAGCCCAACTCTAATACTTCGAGAAGGATCTATAAAACCTTAAAAAGTTGTTTATTCACTAAGAGTTTGAAGTAGAATAGAATAAGAAAAGTTACTTGTTAATAAGAAGAATTCCTCCGAGGAAGGTACTGTAGTGGTATCTTGGATGAAGTTCAGGGGATGCAATATGGAACACACCTCGTGAAGGATAAGCGTAGCTCAAATCAGGGTTGAGAGGTAACAAGTCTACATCGTGCATTGCAATGTAATCGCAACCCTCCGATCTTGCAATATTAAACCCTACATTGATCAGTGAAGCACGGTTAAACCTGTAATCATCAACCTATAAACAAAACAATACAGTGAATACATTGAAGAACTGAATTAAACTATTAAGTAAATATATGAATGAAACAAAAATATGAATTAAACAAAGTAAATACAATAAGTACACACATTGGGTATGATTGAGTTGACGCATTTACTTCAAAAAATTCCAACCCCTTTAGCTTCAACTCCATGTTTTTCGAGGGATGTTTTTTCTGTTTTTGGTTTATTACTCATATTATTTGGAGTTAGTGACAGTGTCTTTGGGAGATACACGTGCGCTAACAACCTCCAGACAGACTTAAGAACAAATTCTTCCTAAGAACAAACTTAACAATAAAATCTAAATCTAAAGAGACCTCAAATTATCACTCAAAATGGACTAGCAAAAATTAAATCGATCATGGCTCCTTGCCCTCTAGTGCAGTTCTAGTTATTTGATTTATTTCCCTGATACAGTTCGAAATTAGTATTTATTGTATACTAAGGTCAATGATTAGTTAAACATTGAATTTAACACAATTTTCTAATAAGTATTATTTTACCTGGTTAATTATGAATATCTTATAGTGAATACTCTGGTTGAATAGGAACTCGTGAATATGAGGAAGGAACTGAACAAGTTCGTCAAACCTGTCCCTGAAAGGAACAATGACTCCCAGCAGATGTTCGTATTCCTTTATCTCGAGCTTCTTGCTTTCTGCTGTTAAACAGTTGCAACCACCTAAAACAACCAAATTTGACATTGATTATAAAAAATGAAAAACTAAACTGTGTGAGTGTTTGGGATATCAGAATTTTTCAGGTGTCAGTTAGAGGTAGTTTTGAAGACATCTGCGACAGGCACATTAATTTAATTACATGCCCAACTCAGTTGGTAGCTAGGGGTTAGGGGTGGATTATATATAGTAAAAAAAAATAAATAAATAAATAAATAATAATAATAATAATAAAATAAAAAACAGCTCTATATTTCTGGGTATTCATTGCAGAGCACACAATTATTTTTATGATTGGGGAGTAGAACCAACCATAATGTACTTTACATTACATTAACTTAAATTGCCTGTATATATGATTGAACTTAAAAAAAATGCATCCAGGATATAGTTATTGACATTTACCATAACAATATTTTACATTTTAAAGGAGATGACCAGATTACCTTAGAGAAAAAGAAACAATAGCCCTCTAACTACTATCTTAACAGCCTTAACACCAATTATAACGTCTCAAACAAATACAAAAAAGAAAAATCTGATAAATGGATAACGTAATTTATTATTAAATTCCCCAAACATATAAGATAATAATTGGAAGGTCGAATCGATTGCAGGTCAAGCGTAAGTGATTTTGAGCATTGTATATTTTCATTTACAGTAAAAATAAGAATACTTCAGAATAAAAACTTTCGAATACAACTTTCTCAAATGTAAGTTGATGTCTTAAACACACAAAAAAATATATACTTTCAGAATTAACAAGTTATGATAAGAAATCACTATTGATTACATTACTAAGAAACATCGATTCTACTGTAAACCATATTTAGAAGGAAAATAAACGGATAATTTACAATAAAACACACCTTGAGAAAGAGTTATAAATGAGAATATGCATCCTACAGCGAATATTATTAAGAAAAACACAAAAATATACTTAAGTCGTAACAGAGATAGCGACATAACATTTGTTTATAAATTATAACCTTCTAGATAACCTCACACTTTTAGATGTAACCTTCAAATTCTGAAAGCTTTCAATAATTCACTTTAATTTCTCTTCATTTTCTTCTTCTTTCTTCTATTAAATGGTTTTACAAGAAGAACAACACATTTTTCGAAAGCTCTCTTTATTTTGAATTTTTTAATAAACTTTACTTATTTGTAAGCTACATATAGTACTAAAAATCAAAATTTAACCCACTTTCCGTGTAGCTAGAAAATCGAAACTTTTACATATTATTATAAACTTCTGATCAGGATTTTAGGTACCTTTCTCCCTGGGAAAAACAGTCTATCAGTCTCTTTTATTTTTTGACATTTTCATATCTTGGTGATGGCACATAAACTTGAAAAGCGTTACTAAAAATCTTCACCAAAAAGCGTGACACTTGTAACAGGGAGTTAGGAGGATACAGGAGGTGTGCAATCTAGTCAGCCCGCTCTCAGTATAGAGTCTTCCCGCTCTGTAGGGCCTACCCACCTCTCCCCTCCTGATCTGCTACCTGCCCTATGTCTCACTCTCTTCACTTTGCGCTACCGCTCCATCAGATGCTCACACGCCCAAGCCCCCCCCCCCCCCCCACCACCCCCCACCCCCCCCCCCCCCCCCCCCGCTAAATACAACTTCTG
>KZ652157.1:12115-22727 GCA_001010745.2 Gerris buenoi
CTTTTATAGCCCTCCACTTGTAAACATTCCTATCCTGAGCGGCCGGTAATGATCCATATTATAGCCCTGGGGCCGGTAATAATGTATGGTTTTTCCATTACAGGGCCGCTAGTAGTTGGAGAAGCGGCCGCTTCCTGGCCGGGCCACAGCGTGCTGATAGCGCTAGTAGTTCTCAGTGTCAGCAGTTAGCTTTCCAATTTGTTAATAATCAATATTTCTATAACTGCCGTTTGTTTTGGTAATGATTTAACCTTAAGATGCATTTATTTTTTTTTAAGATTTCGGAAAAATAGTTTTTTGAAGTTAGTTTACATGTGGAGGGCGATAAAATAGTGAACGCACCACGAGCAGTAAGCACTATGACAGGCCTCAGGCATTAAACGCACTCGTGCTTTCAAACTTCGCCCTCGGCCTGTAATAACACCCTTACTGCTCTAGGTACGTAAATAGCTATTATGTGGTCATTAATTTCCTCTCACCAGATTTCTATGAACCTGACAATCTACACCTTAGATAGCCTGCCAGACAAGTTACGGAAAAAGCTGAAGAAGATGACTTATGAATACACCAAGGTTGAACAAGAAATTCATAATCCACAAGTGAATCTCAGTCTACATGGGATTTCAACAGTTTGGCCTGATGTTGTTAATTATTAATTATTCATTTTAATACAATACATTTACCTGAATAAATGTGGGTGGTAGTGAATCTTCTACGAAGATTTGGTTACGTGGAACGGAATACATTACATGAAAACCTCTGTCACCTGATTGTGTTATTTTCAAAGGTAACCCGTGTGTTTCTGCTAACTTATCTACCTCTTCTACAAAAAGACAACTCTGATTTAAAATTCAATTCTAATAAACATATCTAATGACTTAATTTAAGCAGCATTCCAATTTTTAAATTTCAAAAAGCATAAAAGATTAAAGAAAGGTATGTTTTCATTTAGATACTAAGTATGATACGAGAATTTGTTTGGGATACAAGCCAAATTTACAAATAGTGAAACATCTCAACATGAGCTTATACATATTGTAAACTTTTACCTATTTGATCTGAATACCATGTTGTTTAAGATCAGCTGATTCAAAATTAGAGTATGCTTATATAGAGTAGGATAATATATTTTGATAAAACTTTAATGCTGAGTATTAAAATATATTGCAATGGGTAAATTTTCTAACACTGGTGACAATAGGGTTTTCTTAAGCCTTGTCCCTTGTCAGAACTAAGGTGTTCTTAGCTTAACACGTTGACAATGGACCACATTCCTGGAACATACTCTCCCAACTACATTTGTATCTATTTTCGTTTTCTAATATCCAGTTAGCCCCATAGAGCCCATCTGTACGGTTCTATACATACTTTCCACTCTCTCCTTGCTTTTTTTCGTTATTTAAAGTTTATTTTTTGGTTCATTCCCCTGGCACTGTATGATGCCAAGGAAATTTTCATTTATCGTGAACAGCATCACTATTAAAACCCTTAATTATGTGATGTTTGTTTTGCCAGCAATGTACACTTGTTTTGCTCTTTATCATTTTACCAATGAAATACTTGCGGACATGGTTGCTTTAGCTCAAACAAATAGGGTTTGGAAACTAAAATCTGAAGTGTATACGATAGACATCAATTAAATTTCTCTGTAAAGGACATTAAAACTAAGAGGTATACTGTTAAAAAGCACTTCAGCTAAAAAAATATCAAAGGATGTGGCCAGCCATAAATTAGAATAGTTTGTATACAGCAACTTTCAGTATATTTTCAAAAACGCTAGTAATAATTTGGCAAAATGGGCCACTGAAAATTCTGTGCATGACAAAGTTGATTAAAATGCATATTATAAAAAATTCTGATAGCAGTAGTCTTAATAGACAACTACTATCAGAATTAATCCATGTGTTTCTGCTAACTTATCAACCTCCTTAAAAAAAAAAAAAAAAAAAAAACGTAAGTATTCAATCTTGTGTTTGTGTTGTTGTGCACACACACAATTTTTTCATCATGCATTTTCTCATAAATTTAATTAAATACGTTTTGAATAGTTAATCTTTTTAAATCAATTTAAATAAAGAGTAAATAATGCTTAACATTATACTAATGCATTATAAAAAACTTATAAGGCGGAGATAAACACATGCCTGTAGCTTAAACAAAAACATGCCAGCTACTTGCACGTGGATATGTTAAATGGCATGCCTGTAACTGTCAAGCAAGCAGATAGAAACTTAATAAAAATCCTTGGTATGTCAGTTACTGGCAAATACCCTCTTTTTGATGCAAGCTACTTCCCTAATTTGACGGCATGTGTATATTCGCCTATAGTCTTCAAAAAAACCCAAAATAAATACATTTTATTTAATACGATACCTTGGACTAAAGTAATGAGATTAGAGTATGTAATTCTAACAACATCAAGCAATTCATTGACTTTTTCTTTGATAGAGAAACATCTTTGAATTTCTGAAGCCGAATAACTTTTAGATGGTTTTGCATCTTCATTAATAGTTTTCAGAATGATTTCTTTTATCACATCAAGGCTACTATCCGACAAACTCTGTAATTAAAAAATAATATTAAAATAATAAAGAATATGTTCACAAGGAGTGAGTGGGATTAAAAAAGCAATATTTTACATTCTACACTTAATAATACAGTAGAACCTCACTTACACTACCCTCAAACCTCAATTACAAGTACAATTTTCAAATCCCCTTGAGATTGCCGCTACACCTAATGTTAAATTAACTTCTATAACGCGATTATTATTTTCCAAACAACCTCAATAACATGGATTTTTTCCAATTCACAACGTAACTCAGAACCTCTATAACAAGTCGTTTTGAGAAGTCAACCTCTATAACACGACTCTATACAGGAATGGGCCGACCTTGAACAAGACTAGGCTTCAAAACCCCACCCTACCCCCCTCCCAACATTCTATTAACCTCTATAACACGACTGATAGCCAAAATAACCATGATAACACGACCCTCAACAAAAAGAGCACATCAATAACAAGACTGTTCCCCTTTTCCCCTTGAGACACTTCATATCGAGGTTCTACTGTAATAATAAAATCTTCAAAAAGAATAATTAATGTTACCAGTCTAAGCTTGATAAAAAAATCTTGTTGAGCATCACCAAGAAGTTCCCTTAGAGCAGGAATCTCCTCAACTGTTTTCTTCAATAAGAGAACGAAAGTAGTTAAATTTTCACAAGTTTTCTGCTCACGTTTGAAATTCGGGGGTCTTTTACACAGCCAAAGTAATTTCTCTACATCGCTCAACTTCGATAACATGTTCTGAAGAAAAATAACTCAGATTATAGCAAGGCAACAAGATTATTAAAGGCAAGACAACAAGATTGAAGGAGAGAAGATACAGGTACAAGAAAATAAAACATTACGCATCTAGTGAGGAAAGTAGCATTTTGCATGCAAGTGTGGAGTTTGCACCCGAGTGATAGCAAGGGTAGTATAACCACAGAACTAAAATGTAGTTCTTAAAATCTAGTCAAATATAGTTCTATATAACCACAGAACTAAAATGTAGTTCTTCGTGCAAGAACTACATTTTAGTAGATTGTTGGTTTTTGTCCCTTTTAGTATCTAGATCGTTGAAGTGTGGGTCGGTAACAAGTACCATGTTGATAGTTGATCTCGTCCGTAGTTTTATTATTAACATTAAATTATTACGTTATATGTTTTTGTTATATTGTTATTTGTTAAAATTTATTAATTCAGATGTTCGAGGAAGTGTAGAGATACTAATAGATGTATGACAACACCAAATTGATTGGAAGATTTTTGATTTTATATCTCACCTACCTATGAAAAACCATAGTTCAGTTTGCCGGCACGAATATGCCTCGGTGGAGGTGAAATATAGCCGATTAAGATGAAAGTTCGTCTTTATTTACAAAAAATTTTTAACCCTTACCGACCCACACTTCAACGATCTACATTTTAGTAGTTTATACTACTTTACTTGTTAAAGTAGTTGCATACTGTACTTTATCTACGGTTGTTGGATTTTAATAATAAATACAGAAAAACAGTTGCTTTAATGAAACAAACAGCATGTTTTTGCTGTTTGTTTTTTGCTGTTACATTTTGCTGTTATAGTTTTTTTAAATGTAAACAAACACGCTAATCGTGTTATAAGGTGAAGAATTCTTCTCTATTTCAGCACTAGTGGGGAAAAAAGAGGAATTATGAAACAATAATGCGCAATGAATACAACTACGAAAAGAATCACTTTCTTCGCATCTAAACAGAGATAAAATGTTTATATTTTGTATCAATCGTAGATAAATTTTATTTATACACATCTCACCAGCACTGAAGATTATCACTAAAGGATGAAAGGCATCTTTCTACAATAAAATAACTTTCTGTGGAGTGATATTTTTCCTTATGTTTACCCAGTTATACAATTGTAAATCTCTCTTACCTGTAAAGCACAGAGGAATATTGGATCGTGAACAAGGAAGTCAACAGCTTCTTGTACATCCATAATGACAGAAAGTTTTGAAGGAGGTTGAAGTATAAGAGTCCTTAATCTTCTCTTTCCTCCTAATGTTCTACACTTATTTACAACAGCAAGGAGGCAACAACGGTCAGCTATTGCACCTGATGTGTTCCCAGTCACTAATTCTAATCTCCTAGCTGTTTCCAGATCTACAGAAACAAAAGTCAAGTTCAAATTTAAATAGTGTTAAAAGACTAGAAACAACTTTTTTCATTCTGTTTCTTTTTTTCTGGCCAGGAAATAGATATTAGGTAAAATTACCAAATGACTTATTTACGACATGACGCTTTCTTGAATGTTTTCCAGCTTGAATTCAATGATAAATATTAAATAAAACTCCGGCCTTTACCGTATCCTTATATAGACAAGATAAGCTTGAAAAAACAGAAAATAAAAAGCCAGTAAAAAAAAACGCAGACAAAATGTCTCATTCTTATATGTTTCATTGTGGTAGGTAGTCCCATTCTCCAGTATCTTTGCGCACTCATAAACTAAATAGGAAAGTGACTAGCATTGTATTTTTTCTATTGTGAAAAGATTAAAACCACAATAAATCTCCAATAAACCTAATAAACACATATTCCAACCAAAGCAAGCCTGTAAATAATTAATATAAATATACCATTTTTGAAAACTGGTCTTATTTTAAACTTTTTTCTGTATTCTTCACCTAAATTGTTTCCATGTGCAAAATAGGGGGAAGATTGAAAGACGGGAAGTGGTTCAAAATTGGGGTAATAGGTGTGCGATGAAACTTAAAAAGCAAATAAATATGATGCCATTTAATTGTATTTATTAATTTGTTTATTTTTTTTTTTGGTTTCTGTATTCTTTACCTTAGTTGTTTCCATGTGCAAAATTTGGGGAAGATTGACGGACGGGAAGTGGTTCAAATTGGGGTAACGGAAGCGTGCGATGAAACTTACAAAGCAAAGTAATATAAGACCAGTAATAAATAAGCCAAGTCTTGTGCAAAAAGATATGAGATCGTAGGTTTAAACAAATCTCACTCTGTCCAAGTAAGTTCTACTGTCTAATTTATCCAGTATAAGTGTGACTGATATGGTTTGTCTGTCCCCCTCCCTATTCCTGGTCCCTCACAAACTCATACATTTTCCTTCCCAAATCAATCTACATGTTTAAATTTAAAAACATTTTCTGACTTGGCCATTCCACAACATAACAAGGCTAAGACAGTGTGTTGTTGTTTAATTTATATTTTCATTATGGTTGATATTAAGAGCTTAAATTAAAAAATAAATGTTGAATAAAACTTTGTATCCTCATGCCGTAATTGCCAAATCAGAAAATGTTGGTTCCAGTAAAGGATGGTACGACTATGCTCGACTTTGGAGGGGTACTGCCGTACCCACAGTTTAATCAATTTTAAGGTTATTCTATAATAAATAAAAATACCTTCTATGTTATACCTATGAAAACGACACCATTTGCACATTGAAATTCCACTTTAATTGAATTCTTATGTAAGAATAGATTATGCTCAAACTCAACATATTTAATAAGAGCAGACACAGCAGATAAGGCATAATATCTGTAAAGTAAGAAAACATAATAAAAAAATATAAATATTAAATCCATCAAAACTTTTATGAAATATTTTATTATCTTTTTAACAATTTTCTAGCTGTGGTAATACAGTAAAGAACAGAGGTAACTAGCTAAAACTAAAGAAAAATCATTAGAGATTATTTGTACTATGCTACTATCTATCTATATTATAAAAAAAAGTTTTAATAAGCTACGTTGTAAACACCCTTTTACGATTACTTGTTACTAAGTTGAATGGATTTTCAGGTGTGAATAATTAACAATTTATTATTTCATTGTTCTTTGAAACGTTTCGGCCCTTCTTAGAGCCATCCTCAGTCTTTATTTCAATTGGTGTAACTATCTAACATTTAAAACACACTTTTTTTGTAACAAATAACAATATTAATCTATGATTAGCAACTGGTACACTGCACAAAAACAATAGTTAAAAATTGTATAATACATTAATTTACATACTTAAAAAAAATAAAAAAATGACACAATGAAGATGCCTCATTGTGTTTAAATGTTAGCTTTAATTATATCTGTAAGAAATAATTTTTAATTAAATTTTAAAGTATGACGAAAAGGTGACATTCTCTTATGGAGAAAAGATCATTGAATTTAATTTATTTTTTATAAATATAATTATCATAATCACAACTGAACGCTACACCAATTGAAATAAAGACTGAGGATGGCTCTAAGAAGGACCGAAACGTTTCAAAGAACAATGAAATAATAAATTGTTAATTATTCACACCTGAAAATCCATTCAACTTAGTAACAAAAAAAGTTTTGTAAACAAACGAGTTCAGTGAGAGTGATATACAAAACTGTGTGAAAGAGCGAGTTAGGAGAGAAGGGGGGTTAGTCTGAGGGGAAAAGAGGGAGCTTGAGAGTGACATACTAAAATGTGTGTAGACAGAGTGAGGTTGATTAGGGGGGTAAGGGAGAACTTGAGAGTAGGTATATAAGAAAGTCAGAGAGACAAGGAAATGGATAGTAGTGCGCACACCCCCACTACCTCAGCCACTCTCCTACACTAAACTCACGCATCTTCACCTCACCCTTCTCATTCCATAACTATGCACACAACTTGCAAAAAAAGATCACTAAATCAGTCCTTCTCAGGACTTTCTTCAACAGTTCTTTTCAGTACTTTCTATAGCTAACGTGATATTTTACAGCATGTGTGTTTTTGTCATCATTGAAAAGAAACATGAGATCAATTTTAATGCTTCACTCTAGAGTGCCTCGATGTGGCAGCGGCCACTTTTCAGGGGTTGACAAGCAAAGCAAATAGGGGGCAGAGCCCCCTAGTTTCCATTAAAAATAAAATCAATTGAATTGTTAGTCTCCTTATCTAGATATATTAATTAATAAAAAAATAAACTTACTTTTTCTGTATTGTTATTTCAATAGATGATAATTCTGGCAGAATAATATCCTTAATCATATCAAACCCACTCTGATCGTTAAAGTAAACTCGTTTTACAGTGACAACTTTCATGTTTTCAAATTTCTCTGTTACTGCTTTAAACAGATCTGAAGTGTTCTGTGGCGTTAAAAATGTATCCGGAATGATGAGCTGAAGCATAAATAAATATAGGTAGACAATAGTTTGTTAATTTATTTTATTTTTTTTTTTAAATAGATTAAATATAAATATAAAAATTGAATTGCTGAAATTATCATTGAATTCAGTTTGAATCTTATTAAATACCACCAGTATTGAATTAAATCAAAATTAACCCTGGACAATTTACAGACCCTACACCACTCCTTTTAGTCCAGGAGATAGCACACAAAAAAATGTCAGATTAACATCAAGCTAGAATTTTTTGTATAAATAAATCATTTGGTGCTTTTTAAGAATATGTGGTCGGCTAAGTTCATCTACGAGACATAGCTTGGCAATTTGAAGCAAACAAACAGGTGGAGAGCAGCCATGTCCCGCCCATTATGGTGAGTACAAAATAATTTAGTAAAATTAAAATCAAGTTGATTTTAGTTTTCCATTAGGTGACCACTTAGATTTGATGTAATATTTGAATATAATTAACCTATCAAATGAAAAACATCATTTTCGGTCTACTAACAAATTCTGTACTAATGACCATGAAAATCACATTGTCCACCATAATTGGCGAGACATGGCCCCTCTTAACCGTTAATAAATGCCTATTGCAAAGCTATGTCCTGCAGACAAACTTAGCCGACCACATATTCTTAAGAGGCACTAAAAGATTCATTTGATAGGCACTAAAAGATTGTCCTGCACAAAATTCTAGCTTGATGTTAGTCAAACACTTTTTTGTACGATATCTCTTGGACTATTGCCAATCTATTTGCCACGCTATTGAAGTTGGCCCAATACAATATCAAAGGACAACTTCTCTACAATGCCAACAGTATTAGACAACTTGGTGGGCCTTGGTAGCTCATGTAGGAGAGCAGTTGGCTCTCCTATGAATAAAGTTAAACTGCATCAACCGTGGTCAAAACTTGGACAGATCAGGGTTCAATTTCAGAAAATAATCTATTTTCTTAGTTTAACGTAAAAAAAAAAACCCTGTCTTCTGCGAGTTCCAGATCGTTTCTTTAACATAAATTGATGATAATTACCTCGGCGGGATTGTAAATGTTGATTTTAGTAAGAGTTTTCATGTACGTTTGAGAGTCGCTAAACTGGCAGAGTTGAATACTGGGGCATTTAATATCAATACAAGCCAAGCCAACTTCACCAACTGCAGTACCTCTACCTTCAGTAAGTGCTAAAATAGAGGAAAGATTGAGTAATGCAACAAAAGTTTAAATGTTTTTCAACAGTCTTACATTCTTAAAGTTCATTACAAAAAATAGTACAGTAGAACCTCCTATAGCAGAGTTCACTTTTAATATTTAAAAAAATGGTTTAAATTTTTATCTGTATCTTCAGAATCAAAAGAATTGATGTTCAACACCAGCACCTGAAATCTATATGAAATTCCACAAATTCCGCCCATCTAAATAATTAAAATCCTAGTTAACGATTAAACCTAACAAAATATAATTGCAAATGAAGAAATTATTTAAATTTACCAATAATATAATAGTTGTCTGGCTCAGACGTAATTACTTTTCTGTTTGCTGGAGTTTTAGTAGAATAAGTTGTTGGAGTACTTGTTTCATCCCTTGTTCTAAAAGAAAAGTAATATAATTTATTTATAAATTATTTCATCGTTAAATTTGGTTGCCTCCCTCTTTTCATGTCAATTCACTCCAGAATGGTGGCATTATAAAAATGTATCAGCCTCTTTTTCGTATCTATTAATTTATTATTAGGTTGGAACATGTCTTAGGGTATCAATAAAGATAAATCATATTAAAAGATTAGTAGAAACCCCCTCAATCAAAACTGCAGATTATTTAGCTTTTGAATTTTTATGTGCAATCCTCAATCTAAAACAGAAAGAGGCAATGCCATATTCACTCTTCATTCTAATTATGTCAGAGTATAATTATTTAACAAATAGTTATAGACCTTAATATAACACACTTAATGGTTCCAGAAAAAAAAAATTGTTACATACAAATTTTGTTTTGTAGAATTTTACTTAATGATGTACTAATATACATTATGCATAAGACTTGTAAGAATAACAACCACATATTTATTTATTCAATCTTTAAGTTTTTGGCAGTTTTCATACTACGGAAAGTTTAAATTAATTTAAATCAAATTATAATCATTATTAACACTGGGAGACAGACAGAGAAAAATAGACTCCAGCCCCGGGAAGAGCACTGTACTGGAAATACTTATTTATTTTGATAAAAATGTGTAGTACATTCATGTATGCATATATAGGTGTAATAAAAATAACCAAACACAATGTATAAAGCAATAAATAACAATAATGTAAAATATAACTAACAGCAGTTCACAGGTTCCAAACGCAAAAGCAATTTTTTTTTTAATTTTCTAATATTTCCTTGAACTAGCCGGTGTACTGTCAATTCTTCAAAAAAATTGATATTCAAAGTCAAGAGCTTTATACAGGTCCGAAACGAATTCTACACTGAGTCTAGAGATTTATCTATAGACAGTGTGCAATGATGATTCCGATTTCCGCTTAAATCAATGGAAGTAGACTACGTTAAAACTATTAGAGAGGTTCAAAAAATCGTACCCTGAGGCAGCTTAGAGAAATTCCACATATTACGTAAACACAGTTTGTAAACATCATTTTTTAAATGTCAAAATAAAAAAAATAACTTACAGAACAGGAGTAGTTTCCAACGTTGGTGTAAGAAAATAGTCCGTCGCTCTAGGCAATGAAGAAAAGGCAGATGGTGGTGTAACAAACAATCCTGCTAATCTTCTTGGAGTAGATAAAGGTGTCCTAAATCCATCTACTTTATCACCAGATCGGGCTTTCCTACTCGGAGTTTGAGGAATACTGCCTACTTGAGTAACAATGCAATTTATTTAATTTTTATAACGTAAACATGCTCATGTCAATTTTTTTTTTTTTTTTTTT
>KZ652157.1:27145-38944 GCA_001010745.2 Gerris buenoi
AATTTAATTAGTTTTTACTTTTTTCTTTTAAGTATAAAATTAAGCTCGTTGCCATAAACCCAAACAATAATCTAATTATACTACATCTAATATTACGGTTATATACCAATTTTGTGGATCCTCTAATCAGCAAGGTAATTGGTGTAGTGGTCAGCGCGTTTGACCCACACTCCGTCACCGTTTCCGTCACACATATTTTATTACAATTCATCTGTAAAAATGGTGGAATCTTGGACGAGTCTCGAATCGCAAACTTCGTTACATCCCCTTAAGAAAAAATTCACTCTACCGCCGCCAAAGAAGTTTCACTTCAAAAATAACATCTTTTCTGAGGACGAAAGAGGTCTATTTTTGTTATCCCGCCCCTCCCAGTTAGATTTTTTGGGTATTTACTACCTATGTAAGTATAAATAACCACCACTAACCACAATTAATAACCACTGGTAACCAATACTAACCGCCACTAACTAACAATAAACTAAATTGTCAGGTTTTTTGTTCATCCTTTCTTGTAGAGTATTAAATTTGCAACAAATTTTATATTTCACATTTTTTTCTAAAACCTATATTTTCCGAAATATAGAGCTACGAAGATGCAATATTTTTTGAAAATAGCAAAAAAACATCTTTTCTGAGGGCGAAAAGGGTCAGTTTTTTGCTATCCCTCCCCCACACAGTGATTTTTTTGGGTATATCCTACATATGGAAGTACAAATAACCACCACTAACCTCTGCAACTAGGGTTTTGCAGTTATTTAAAAAATAATATTGCATCTTTGAAGCTCTATATTTCGGAAAATATAGGTTTTAGAAAAAAAATGTGAAATAGAAATTTTTTTTCCCAATTTAGTGCTCTACAAGAAAGGATGAACAAAAAACCCCGAAAATTTAGTTTATTTGTTAGTGGGGGTTAGCATTGGTTACTAGTGGTTAGTAGTTGTGGTTAATGGTAGTTATTTGTACTTCTATTGTTAGGATATACCCAAAAAATTTAACTGGGAAGGGTAGGATAGCAAAAATATACCTCTTTCGTCCTCAAGAAAGATGTTATTTTCGATACTTTCAAAAAAATATTGCATCTTTGAAGCTCTATAATTCGGCAAGTATAGGGTTTAGGAAAAAATGTGTTGTATCAAAATTGTTGCAAATTTAGTGCTCTACAAGAAAGATACGAACAATTTTTTTCCAAAACATATAGGTAAAGAGTTATAATGAAAAAACTAAAAAAAAAAAATACTAAAACTTCGCATATTTTGGCCCCCCTCTGGGTTAGCACAGGGTCTAGGAGGTCGAAAACTTGGGTTTTTAACTAATGCCTAGGGTACATGCAATATAAAAAAAGAAAAAAGATTTTATGATCTTTTGCAAGGTAAAATGTACTTGTCGACTGGACTAATACCAGGGTTTATTTTTTAATTAGATGGCGCCTTCAATAGAATAATTATTAGATGACTCCTTAAAAAATACATATTAGGTAACTATACTTATCATATTTGACTTATAAGCACCATTTTTGTTGCTATTCGGCATAAGTTTATTAGGTTTCCCACATTCAAAAGTCAAAACTAGACATAAAGTTAGGGAGTGGAGTCCCACATTCCCACCTCCGAATCCAGATTTACCCCCCTTCCCAAATTTAAATAAAAAAATAACACTTATGTAAACTATTTAAAAGAAATAAATAAAAAATAATCTCAGCTTCTGTGTAATAACTTCACATAAGTAAAACGTAAAAAGTTTGAGTTCATTGAGCAGGGGTGCCAAGGAAGGGGTTACAATTAACATAAATTAGGGGGGGGGATAGCAAAAATATACCTCTTTCGTCCTCAAGAAAGATGTTATTTTCGATACTTTCAAAAAAATATTGCATCTTTGAAGCTCTATAATTCGGCAAGTATAGGGTTTAGGAAAAAANGAACCAAGCCAATAATAGGTTTGTTCTAGGTCAGGATAATAAGTTTAATATGTCTAGTTTACAAAACATGTATGTATTTACCTTTATATGTTATTTTACCACACCCTAATGTTAAAAAAGTATAGTGATGTAACCAAAATTGGCAATTTTGACCATTATAAAACTTTAAAGGCCCGGCGGCACGGGTTAATCGCCTCCGATCGGTCTAAAATTTTTATGGAATATGTTTTTCATGTATTCGAACAAAATTAGGGGTTGGGAGCAAAGAAAAAAAAAAGTTAAAAATTAAGGGCCACCCTAGTGTCCCAGCTAAGCGAAATATCTCCGGAACCATGATAGGTAGAAAGATGCGGTTTTCATGGTTCGATAAAGGCTAAAAAGGCGCTTCTAGAACATACGCCGAACATTTTCTGTGTGCAGCGAAAGCGTGTGCAGCAAACAAAATAAACAAAAAGTGAATAGGAAGCCATATTTTTAAGACTGGATTCTTTCTTGATTTTTTTCCTAAATCCATTAGTTTAGCTGTAAAATGGACTTAAAGTTTAAATTTTATCAAGTTTAGGGCTCTCTAGACAGCAAACTAAAAATTTCCAAGAGTAAAAAAGTCTTATTTTTAGCCATAGAATCCTTATCCAGTCTTAAAAATATGACTTCCTATTCACTTTTTATTTTGTTTGCTGCACACGCTTTCGCCTCACACAGAAAATGTTCAGCATATGTTCTAGAGCGCCTTTTTAGCCTTTATCGAACCATGAAAACCGCATCTTTCTACCTATCATGGTTCCGGAGATATTTCGCTGTTTCATATTAGCTGGGACACCCTGTATATTGCCATTACATATTTTTGTCTGTTTTGTAAAAGATTTAGGGAAAAGCTATTTGTTTGGCCGTGCATTGAGCATTGTGCATGATCTAAAAATGGAAAAATTACGAATTTTGACTGGTTTAAAATAAAATAAAAATCGAACTACTTTCCTATAATCCGGATACAAATCGGTAGTTTGATTTCACAAAGGTCTTATTTATAGGATCCCTTAAATTAACTCGGTTATACTAAACCTGCAATACTCGTATTTTGCTTAGAGAAAGTTGTCAATTGTATCCAGAATATAACAAAATGTAGGAGGTAGATCGAATTTTACAAATTTTTAAAACCCGTCAAAATACGGTTTTTTCTATTTTTTGATATTTGCACAGGAAAACTTATGGCTTCTTGTGAATAATTCTAAAAATAGACAAAATAATAAATCATGGCAAAATGTGTCATCCTGAAAGGACATTACTTTTTACTTTAACCCTGCTTTTTAACACTATTTTTCTTTCTCTCTTCGGCGATAGAACGTCTATTTAAAATCCTCTAAGGCACATGAACCAATTACGGCAAAAAATGATTCGAGTTCGTCTCTCTACGTCCGACAAAACAAACTTTGATTGGACGCGGTGGGCAGACCTTTTTACCCCCTTTTTCCCTACCCTACAAGTTACACTTTAACGACGATTACTCCCTATTTGCCACCGAAATATGAGGTCTGATGGGTGTTTCGCGTTCGCCACTTCAAGCCCGACAAAATGAGCCCCGTTTGGATCCGGTCGGACAAAATTTTTTTTCGAGCCCCCAAAAAAACTAAGGCCTTAATGTTTTTGATATAGCCTTGATGTTTTTTTGGGTTCGAAAAAAAATTTCTGAGATTAGATGCCTGAACGACCGAATAGTGACGAATAGTGTTCGAATAGTGACGAACCCGAATCACCCGAATCAAAACAAACTTTGATTGGACGCGGTGGGCAGACCTTTTTACCTTCTTTTTCCCTACCCTACAAGTGGCACTTTAAGGACAATTGATTTACGACCGAAATATGAGTTTTGATAGGCAGATCTAGATCTTGCGGGGCCCTGGGCAAGACATTATGGCGGGGCCCCCTAGGTTAGGGCGGGGAATTGCTAATAAAAAGCAATAATAATAAACCATTTATAACTTGAACCTATTTTACGCTAATTCCCATCTCCCATCTCCTTGGGGGTTCATCTCAACCATAGAAACGTTTTTGTTTTTGCTCTCAAAATAACTCAAAACTTTATTAATTATTTACAATACTGCTTGATATTTTTTTAATCTAACATATCACTTAAACATAAACACTTCAAATCACATAGTTTTAAACTAATTGATTTATTTTCAATCGTTGTTAAAGTGCCACTTGTAGGGTAAGGGAAAAGGGGGTAAAAAGGTCTGCCCACCTTGTCTAATAAAATTTTGTTATGTCGGCCGTAGAGAAACGAACCCGAATCACCCTTAAGGCATCTAATCTCGGAAATTTTTTTTCGAACCCAAAAAAACATCAAGGCTATAGCCTTAGTTCTTTTTTGGGCTCGAAATAATAATTTTGTCCGACCGGATCCAAACGGGGCTTATTTTGTCAGGCTTGAAGTGAAGAACGTGAAACACCCATCAGACCTCATATTTCGGTCGTAAATCGGTTGTCCAATCAAAGTTTGTTTTGTCGGCCGAATCGGTTTTCTCGAATTATTAAAAAAAAAAAAAAAATCTCTTAAATTTTCTCGGTCTTAATAAACCTCCAATACGTGAATCTAAAATGAGACAAATTTTCAATTTGTATCCTATAAAAACTGTGTTTTTTCGGCTTTGAAATAATTTGTTATCGTCAAACTAGCTCTTGTTGTTTGCTATATTCCAGATACAATTTAAACAATTTGTTTTAATTCGTGTATTGCGGGTTTAATATAACTGAAGAAATTTAAGATATTTTTTTAAAATAATTTGTGAAAATCGAACGATCTCCTGTGATTTGTTATTTTCTGGATATAAATCGTTAACTTTTGCCATGCTTGGTTCAAGTGCATTGGAGGTATTTAAACACATTCATTTATAGGAGAAAGAATGGAAAAGATTTAAAGAGTCAGTTCCTTAAGCCCGTTCTAATCCATTAAGCCATTCGAGAGATCATGAAAATTCCTATAACTGGACATACATGGAAAGTGGCAAAACACATTTATTTTGTTGGGTAAGAAAAGTAAAATACATTTTTATTTTGTCTTTTTCTTAAGTCGAACTAGCTCCTGTTGTTTGCTATATTCCGGATACAAGTTTCAAATTTTTCTCGTTTTAAATACGTTCACTCACCAATCGTTGTATCCATTTTGAGTGAGACTTGTACTAGAACTTTAAATTCCTTCAAATACATAGCAGCAAAAACATAAAACTTTATCTTTTGATGCAGAATACTGAAGGTGCTCAAAGCAAAATTCTTCACGTCATGGGTTCTTTTTGAAGTTTCATTTTATAATAATATAGAGTTGAAAACTTCCTTATTTGTTTCCAATTTTTTTTTTAGGTCATTTTTAACCAAAGTTCTTAATTTATCTCTATTTATTGGTAAGTCTGCCAGAAAGCCAGGATTCTGCCTCCTAATTTTCTACGTTTTTTCGCTGTTTAGTAAAAAATAAAAGATTGTCTGCCCTTTTGCCACCCCTAAATTTTTGCCGTCCAAGGCGGCTGTTTGGTCTTGCCTAATGGCAGAAACGGCCCTGATATTTCTCATAAATTGTATTACTCATTTACAGCTGACTGTGGAAAACATCAGCTTCAAACTAAGTATGAGCTTCTAGAACCATGAATTTTGAAAATCCTTTTCCAAATTGTACAAAGTACATCATAGTAGTGGGTAGAACAACTCATTATTCCGAATAATACTTTAAGGCATGAAAAGAGAGAGGATTAAGAGTCAGACAATACACCATCAAACAAATTTCTTTTTTTTTTTTATAACAAATTCCTTTTAATCAATAAATAACATTTATAATGGGTATAATTATTATGTACATAACATTGAAACATTTTCTTTAATAATTCATTATTAATTCGAACATTCATTTATTTTAATTAGGTGAATAACGTAAAATACTTATTTTTAGATCAGGCATTGGTGATAACGTTATATTTCTAAAGGAGGAATCCAACATTTGGTTCAGTACATTTTTTTCAACTGCAGAAATATACGAGACTTCGTGGACGCTAGATCCACTAGCCTTAGGCAGGCCATGTGTAGTGCAGTACAACCCTGTCAGGGCAAGGCTGAATTCGTAATTCGTATATTTCTGGAGTTGAAAAAAAACTGTGCTGACCTACCTTGCGTCACCTGTATCTCAATGTGCGCCCGGGCTATGTTATTAGAGGATTTTTGAGTTCCACTATTTGGAGTTGAGTGTTGAGTGCTCTTTACCAAAACATATAAGTACTAACACATTTATAGATGAGAAGCACATAGTATTAATATTAAAATTATACACATCATACAGGGTTTTTTTTTTTTTTTTTTTTTTTTTCAAACTTTTTTTAAAAATGATACGGGGAAAGCGTCACCCCCATTGTCAATGCACTGAGTGAGTTGAATTCTTAATCATAACTCTCTTCAGCGTAGCGATTGGTATGTAGGGAAATGCTTCGTGAATGTTGGTCTTCAGGTCATGGGTCTGTGGGTGGTTTGGTTGGTGTAAACAAGGGGTTTCAAATAACTACCTAAATTGGAAAGCACGCCCGCCACTAAAAATCATCCCCCCTTTGGGAGATGAAGCACCCAAGTAAGAGTTCCCGGAACAAACCATCCTGCTTAAACCACACATTCCTACTTCAAGAAGTGGCAAAAAAAATCCAACATGACCACATTAATATAATGGTCAGAATCAACTGTGGGCTTCTGTTCATATTAACTGATAAAATTGCATACTAAACAGTTACAGGTGTGAATGCAAGGGCATCTGATCATTAGGTATTCCTGGCCCAGTACAGGGCCTAGCGTTGCAATATTGAAATAATTAAGGAAGGCGGGCTGGATTGACACAACCAAATGACTGTTAAAAAATAGGCCTCGACAGCAAATGCTTGCTGCTCCTTTATCCAAAACATGATGGCGACTTAACTGGCAGTAAACAAAACTTTAGGCCTCACTCCAATGGGACCATCCTCACAATTCTCGGACCATCCCACACTTCAGGGTGCACATTTAAAATAAGTAAGTTATCCTGCTCCGTTCCTTAGGTTTCTAGGTTGAAAACATCATGAAATCTTATTTCTGTAGGAGCTATAGACATTAAAACACTGTTATTTCCAGATGACCAAGAACTCCACTTAGCAACATAGCTATAAACATGACAACCAAAATTGTACATTTTATCCTTCAGAAAATTTATAATCACCAAAGCCATAAATCATACATATACATTACACATTTAAAATACCATATTTTTTTCTATATTAAAATTACAATAATTTTCTTATAATACATCTTTTACATTTTCTTTTTTTGATTTAATTAATTTGATTTATTTATGTTTTGGTGATATTTCTATTTTTCAGAATAAGTAAAAAAGTTTTACTGTCAAAGTTAGGGGGATTGAAAACTATATTTTATATAGGCCAATTTACTATAAGTAACCCAAAAATGAATTTATGAGAGTATCATTACAATGTTTACAAATGTTGGCTGTTCTTTACTTGGATAATTTATTAAAGTTTACATTTAATTTAATAATGTGTACATTTCTATCTGTTATGTGACTAGGATCTTCATTAATATTCCTCTCATCTTTGATCAATATAACAATAAAAAATTACATGGATTTTTTAAATATTTAATTTTTTTAAATGAATCTTAATGATTGTATATTATATTAATAAAAATGTATGAGAGAATTCGTTACATATTTAAAAGTTTAATTTTATATCATATTTAAATTTTTATTTTATTTTATTTACATTATACATTATTATTATTATTTTTTTTTTAAATGGAAACAAACAAACCCTTCATATAGTGTACTTACTGTATACTTTGAAAGTATTACATAATCATACAATTATTACATTCGTTCAACTATACATATATTTAGTTATTAATTTTTGGCCGTAATGTTTCTTTCATCCTTACGTGTTCTTTAAATTTGCATTTTTCGCATTCTATACAATGATTTATTTATTTAGTATTGCATTGAAGCTGAGTGGGATTTGCTTCAATGTTAATATATTAGTGTAAGGAAGTTTCACATGGTAAAAAGTTTTAAAAATGTTTCAGATAGGAAGATCCAAACTTAGTATACACACTAATAGGGTGACAAAGAGATTAGTACGAATCTCAAGTAGTCAAATTTCATTAGGGGAAGATTATGAATTGTTCACCATTTTACTTAAATATTCAATTTATATATATTCTGTTAGATTAACAGAATGTTAATCTAATAACCTCAAAGCAAACACAATCAAGAGCAACTGCAAGTAAGATTAAAAACTGTCAATGTGAAAACGGCATTTTGCATTGCTCGTGTGGTTTTACTACCCTCGCTGCCGCTCGGGTGCAAACTCCACACTCGCATGCAAAAAGGCTACCTTCTACACTAGTCGCATAATGTACTATTACTAGTATTTGTTGAACTTAAATATCCCTAGATTAGCTTTCAGCAATTCTGGATTCCTCTTTCAAACGTGATAAAAATAAGGAGAAGAGAATTTACTTTACTGTTATCTGCCACAAGTTAAAAACTTCTTGAAATACAGAGTATAACTCACCCTTTCGATAATGAAATTCTCGCTTATAAATTAACCTGGGTTTTTTCAACGAAAACCGATCATCCTTAATTTTATGCTGTTTGTTACATCAGCAATGCATGGGCGTATTGCGGGCTCCCAAGTGCATACCTGTGCTCCAATTTCCGCAAAACCGGATGATCAAACACCACGCTAATGTGGAAGAGGCCTAATATGACTATAAGAAGAAAATATGCAACATTTTACTGAAAGAATTAATTAATTAAAAGGAAGTGCATCATCTGAAAGGAGTGGAGCATCCTTGCAGTTTCTAAACTATTATTATTCGTGTCAGATATAGGAGCGTCTAAAGAAGTCATGTTAAAGGAAATAAAAATTATATCTCCACGTAAATAAACTTCTTTATTAGCCAAAGCAGCTTTCATCCTTTATAAGGCCATTCATCAGTGTCGAAATATAGAAGAAATAGAGTTACATTATAATAGGGAAAAAGATAAGAATGGTGAGCGGTGAGCTTATTTCACGTCGGAGATCAACGTAAGACTCATACTTTCATTCATACTCATATACTTTTTATTTTTCCCTATTATAATGTTAACTCTATTTCTTCTATATTTTGGCACTGATGATGGCGCCTTATGAAGGCAAAGCTGCTTTGGCTAATAAAGAAGTTTATTTACGTGGAGAGATGATTTTTATTTCCTTTATTATTATTCAAGTATTTGCTTGGTTTATAATGAATGAGCTGTTAATTTTATAATTAAAAAAAAAAAAAAAAAATAATAATAATAATTTGAGTCAATTAATTTAGATAAGTTATTATATCAATTTGAAAAACAACAAATCAAAGCAAAAGTATATTTTTATTGGAATAAATGTGGTTTATCATTCGAGGTGAGTCTTCACTATCGTCAGGACACTACTTGATTATAATGATATTCTGTACCAGGTTTAGGCTTACATTTAAATCATAATCTGATAAATTTAGATCTTCCGGGTTTAATGCTTTTTAAAAATTATTAAGACATTCAAGCTTTATTGAACTGTAATTTTACACTTTCATCAGCAATTAATGGGTTTGTTAATAAAACACTTTATTAAATAATAAAATGTTCATATTTTCCGTTTTAATTACATTACAAATAATTTAGTAATTGTTTAATTTAAAGTAAAAAAAAATTCTCTCAAAAATATATTTAAATTCATAATTTATAATAGAGAGAAATTAAATTTACTTTCAGATACATTTTTTTTTTAAACTCAGTCATTTTTATACAAGTGTATATTATATTTGTTATAAATTATTTTGTATTATAATATATCAATATTTACATTTTTATTTTAAGTGCTGAACATTATTTAATATCTATTTTTTATTATTTTATGTATTTGCTAATTATTCTAGAAAAAAAAATGAAAATTTGATTTATTTTGAGCCTCATCAATCATAAAATATATACATTATTCAAACCTTCATTCAAACAAAGCAACGTATTCATTTTTAAAAATTTTCATCATTTAGTTTAGTTGATTTTTTTAATAATTTTTCGTTTATAATATTTTCTTTTTTATAATTATTACATCAAAAATTAAAATTAAACAATTAATATATTTTATTACCTCAAAAAAAGTTATGTATATAACATTATTACATTTTTTTTTTTTATTAAATATGTACATATAACAAGTCTAAAAGAAAATTGGATGTATAAACTATGAATGATACATTACATCTTTTGTGTTACATAAAAAATAATAAAAAGCTTAACTAAATAAAAATAAATAAAGAAGGAAGATACATAATTCAATAAAACTTTCTTGTGTACATTAATGAATCAGTGAGTGAGAGAACATTTAAAAAGTTAACAATTTCAAAAGGTAAGTGGTAATTGCTTTAGAAATATAGAAGGACTTTATTAAGGTTAAGGATTACACTTTATGGAATTTCAACTCAAAATTCAATTTCACTTGCAGGAGAAGTGACAGGGAATAGGAGAAATAATGATGAGATTTCTTGATCCCATTAGCAAAGAAAAAGTGTTTGCCAATTTTTCAGCCTTCTATTTTTTATAAGAAGAAAGAACAGTCTTCTAATTTATATTTTAAATTTATTTATTTACTTTTATACAGATTGACTGCATACAGCAGTAATTGTAATATTGTAGTTAGTAGTAACTGTTGTTAGTAGAAATAGTAATTTTGTTGTTAGCAGTAATTGTAATTTTGTAGTTGTTGCAGTAACTGTAATTTCTGGAACATTATTTATTCAAAATCATGGTTATCTTAAATAAAATGTATTCAAGATCCCTTACAAATTTTTGTGTATAATATAAATAAGGGTAAAAAAATGTTAACATTTATTATATTACTTACAAAAACATAAAATGTAAGTAGATATTATGCATTATTGATAAATTTTACTTCATGAGGTGAGATGTTTATTTTATTTATTTTACATTATATTTGTGGGATCTATAAAATTACAAACATATATTTAATTTCTCATTCTTAAAAGAAAGAAGAACTTAAATTTTAAAATGTTACAGAAGTAGGTATTGAGAGGTACTTAAGTACTGTAGTAGTAGTAGTAGTAGTAGTAGTAGTAGTCTAGTACTTCCTATTAGAACAAGTAGGACGAACCACTTGTTCGAACCTTCTAATTAGGCCTTCACTCGGGCCCTTTTTACACCCCGCAGTGGAGAGTTGCAGCCACTTCACACATCATACATATGTACATTGTACCGCCGAAGCGAGTATGATGTGATCAATAGTGAGTCATATAAATCAGAGTGTCACGCCGAGGAATCGAACCCCATCTCGTTCCACTCATGATTCAGTGATAGCCGAGCAGAGGTGGTTTTACCGCCATGGCTATGCTACCTCCCTCAATAAGTACTGTAAATATAGTTTAAGAATGTCAAATATTTAATATTCTTAGATGACATTTAACGGTTGTTTTTACAATTTTTATTTATCACCAACAAAAATGTTCCTTACTGCGTTTAGTTGTGTAATTTTGAACTAAAACCACATCTATGTGTTTAAAGTTGGAGTATGGAAGCGGTTGGGTCACTTCTTCCATCAAAATAGCCTCTAAGTACTTCGAGTGTATGTATGTGTGAGCTAGTCTTAAATTCCTCATATTACAGTCTATAAGATTAGAGTTGGCACAATCGAAGGCGGGAAACAACAAATGTGGAGGTAGTTTTGGGGTTATAAAAAGGGAAAATCAGTGTTGCCATATTATATTTTTTTTTGTGGAACAGGGGTAGAGTAGAGCATTTTTTTCTGAAGTTGCATTCAACATGGGGGACCAATAAAATC
>KZ652157.1:77276-89850 GCA_001010745.2 Gerris buenoi
AAGAAGCAAAATGCAAAATTAAATCAAGTCGGTGAACAAAAAGGCAAAATGATGGAACGAAGACATTTTTTTGATTTTTTATTTTCTTATGCTACTGCCGAAAAAAAAAAAGATTCGAAAATAACGAGAGGTTTTGTATTTATATTTATTTCATTTTTTTTTTCGTCTTTATTTTCTTCCCTCAATTACGTTCTTCAAAAATGTTCCAAGTTAAATAAAAAGAAGGGGGGGGGGGGACCTGAAGAGTACTTGAAAGAACTGACATTATTAAATAATATTGTATGAGACATTATTTTATTTATACCTTAAATATGTATTTAATTTTTTTTTTTGGAAGAGGAAGAGAAAACGGAATGATACAAAAAAAAAAAAATAATAAAAATGCCAAATAATCTAAATGTAACATACGTCAAATTGTCGTTTTAATATGTCATAGGTAACTGGAATAACTTTCTTTTAATTTCACCTGTTCATAATATTAAATATTATGTTACGAAACAATGTTAAATTCTCAAATATTTTTACATTACTTCTGACATTTACTCTCTCTCTCTCTCTCTCTCTCTCTCTCTCTCTCTCTCTCTCTCTCTCTCTCTCTCTCTCTCTCTCTCTCTCTCTCTCTCTCTCTCTCTCTCTCTCTCTCTCTCTCTCTCTCTCTCTCTCTCTCTCTCTCTCTCTCTCTCTCTCTCTCTCTCTCTCTCTCTCTCTCTCTCTCTCTCTCTCTCTCTCTCTCTCTCTCTCTCTCTCTCTCTCTCTCTCTCTCTCTCTCTCTCTCTCTCTCTCTCTCTCTCTCTCTCTCTCTCTCTCTCTCTCTCTCTCTCTCTCTCTCTCTCTCTCTCTCTCTCTCTCTCTCTCTCTCTCTCTCTCTCTCTCTCTCTCTCTCTCTCTCTCTCTCTCTCTCTCTCTCTCTCTCTCTCTCTCTCTCTCTCTCTCTCTCTCTCTCTCTCTCTCTCTCTCTCTCTCTCTCTCTCTCTCTCTCTCTCTCTCTCTCTCTCTCTCTCTCTCTCTCTCTCTCTCTCTCTCTCTCTCTCTCTCTCTCTCTCTCTCTCTCTCTCTCTCTCTCTCTCTCTCTCTCTCTCTCTCTCTCTCTCTCTCTCTCTCTCTCTCTCTCTCTCTCTCTCTCTCTCTCTCTCTCTCTCTCTCTCTCTCTCTCTCTCTCTCTCTCTCTCTCTCTCTCTCTCTCTCTCTCTCTCTCTCTCTCTCTCTCTCTCTCTCTCTCTCTCTCTCTCTCTCTCTCTCTCTCTCTCTCTCTCTCTCTCTCTCTCTCTCTCTCTCTCTCTCTCTCTCTCTCTCTCTCTCTCTCTCTCTCTCTCTCTCTCTCTCTCTCTCTCTCTCTCTCTCTCTCTCTCTCTCTCTCTCTCTCTCTCTCTCTCTCTCTCTCTCTCTCTCTCTCTCTCTCTCTCTCTCTCTCTCTCTCTCTCTCTCTCTCTCTCTCTCTCTCTCTCTCTCTCTCTCTCTCTCTCTCTCTCTCTCTCTCTCTCTCTCTCTCTCTCTCTCTCTCTCTCTCTCTCTCTCTCTCTCTCTCTCTCTCTCTCTCTCTCTCTCTCTCTCTCTCTCTCTCTCTCTCTCTCTCTCTCTCTCTCTCTCTCTCTCTCTCTCTCTCTCTCTCTCTCTCTCTCTCTCTCTCTCTCTCTCTCTCTCTCTCTCTCTCTCTCTCTCTCTCTCTCTCTCTCTCTCTCTCTCTCTCTCTCTCTCTCTCTCTCTCTCTCTCTCTCTCTCTCTCTCTCTCTCTCTCTCTCTCTCTCTCTCTCTCTCTCTCTCTCTCTCTCTCTCTCTCTCTCTCTCTCTCTCTCTCTCTCTCTCTCTCTCTCTCTCTCTCTCTCTCTCTCTCTCTCTCTCTCTCTCTCTCTCTCTCTCTCTCTCTCTCTCTCTCTCTCTCTCTCTCTCTCTCTCTCTCTCTCTCTCTCTCTCTCTCTCTCTCTCTCTCTCTCTCTCTCTCTCTCTCTCTCTCTCTCTCTCTCTCTCTCTCTCTCTCTCTCTCTCTCTCTCTCTCTCTCTCTCTCTCTCTCTCTCTCTCTCTCTCTCTCTCTCTCTCTCTCTCTCTCTCTCTCTCTCTCTCTCTCTCTCTCTCTCTCTCTCTCTCTCTCTCTCTCTCTCTCTCTCTCTCTCTCTCTCTCTCTCTCTCTCTCTCTCTCTCTCTCTCTCTCTCTCTCTCTCTCTCTCTCTCTCTCTCTCTCTCTCTCTCTCTCTCTCTCTCTCTCTCTCTCTCTCTCTCTCTCTCTCTCTCTCTCTCTCTCTCTCTCTCTCTCTCTCTCTCTCTCTCTCTCTCTCTCTCTCTCTCTCTCTCTCTCTCTCTCTCTCTNACCGACAGACAGACACGGGACCAAAAATGTTCCCTGATGTCTGAAACGGATTTCTGTCTTGGAATTTTTGAAATTGGAGATATAAAATATTTTCGTTCTTCAAAACGATCACATAGCTTCCGTTACCTTCGGTAAGCTCGGAAGCAATAAAACTTGTTAAATTATCACATTTTTTTTTCTCATTGCCCATGCGCATATTAAATTTTTAACTTCTTTATATTTTTCCTATGAGTGGGTCAATGAGCTGCTCCAGCATTTTAAATTAAATACAGACAGACACATCACTCTCGGCATAAGGGATTCGTGAAGGATCTTCAAAAATAAGGAAAAAGTGTAGATTTAAAGATAATAATTAAAGAATAAACACAAAAAAAGGTATCAACACTCACATTCCCGCATAAAATTGTCACGGCACATCTAAGTACACCAAAATTAGGAATAAATTTATCTTATAAATAAATGGAAAAAACAGAAATACATACTTTGAATCTTCAACCATGAAAACTTCTTCATAGTAAGGGAATTATTTGCTAGAAGGAGTTAACACAAATGGCGTAATATTTATATGCATACCCTATTAAATGTTGCCAAATGAGCCATGATATTTTTATGAGCTCTTAGGTGAGCCATTAATAAAAATAGGTTGAGTGACAATGCTATAACGTAACATTAAATAAAACCCTTACTCAAATAACCAGACTCAAACATTGGCCATATATGAATACATATAAAGACCTCACACAATAAAAGAAGACTATTTTGAGCATTTAACACCAAAACGACAAAAAAGAAAGAATAGTAGTATTACCCTTCTTGTTATTTGTATATACAAACATAATGTAAAATATACAGGACAAAAAAAAAAAAAACTTTAATGTTAGAATACAAAAGCATTAAGCCGAACACATAGGACAGATAAAATAAACAGTTAACATAACTGTGACAAAAGCGCTGGGGTATGTTAACAAAAAAATCATGAAATACATTATGTAATAATGTGCAACATTCCATGTTTTAATGAGCAAATAAATCTGAATACCTCTGTAATAGTCCATCCATTAACATAACAACACGTTTCGTCCTACTCACTTTATCATTCGTTCCACTAAATTGAATAGTTCACAGTAAAAACCTTGTGTTAGGTTAACTTTTAAGTCTTTATTACACTTTAAAGTATACAAAGTTTCACTATCGGGGTTTTAATTTCAATTATTTGATTCCTTATTAATAAAGTTTATTAATTTTTAGACGTTAGAACAGTTAAGTCAAATCATTAATATACCTAATCTTTTATATAATCGAGTAGTGCCCGACGACGGCGACGGCGACTCACCTCTAAATGATTTATAACGTTAAAAATTGATGAGCTATAAGCTAGGTTTGAACCAATGACCTCCCGCACATGAAGCATAAACTCTACCACTGTGCCATCCCACTGTAATGAATCTCCTAGCCTAAAACTTACTATTTAAACAGTAAATATCTATTTAAATATTTTAATTATAACTAATTATCTCTCAGCCCTTTTTTTCAACCATATTTATTCTGCCTGTTGCCACGGGCTTAACGGCTAGTATTATGATAACGCAAGAAGAAGTGAGAAAGAAAGATTTATCTGTAAGATCCAAACCCTCTTTTATTCCTCTTCACATAATGTTTTTGTATTTTATTTAAAATTTGTAAATTATCAGTTAATTAATACTGGCAAATAAAGAGGTCGAAAAAGGTCTCTATATTTAATACATGCAGGTCCCTTAAGGCCGATTAAAGAGGATTAAACATTTTGTACAAACTTTAGGGTCATACATCACAAACATGATGTTAGCGCAAACTTTGGCCATTATACCTTAAACATGATGTTTGCGCAAACTTTGGCCATATACCTCAAACATGATGTTAGCTCAAAACTTTGACTACACACCTCAAACACGATGTTTGCACAAACTTTGACCACACACTTCAAATATGATGATGGTGGCATTTTTCGTTTTATCCGACAGTTTCTCGAGCGACACATCCTTCTTATTTCAATGTTAATATGAACCATCTATTCATCCATCACCAGGCACTGCAGGCAACTCGCGATAGACTTACCCAAGAATTCTCTATTTTTTAGTATCTGTTAATGCCATAATAATAATTTTTAGGAAGCAAAGATAACAGCCGCTGCCACTGCCACTGAGTCCATACGTTAATTTTCGCTAACCAATCAGTCCTTCAGTGGATTTGAAACTCTAATAAAGTAAACAAGCAGAAAACTGATGAAAAATCCCGCCCTTCATTATTTGTATTTTACTCAACTTGATTTGTCCTTTGGTGCAATCCTCTTATTCTTTCGGCAAATATTAAATCCGTTTTGATCTTTCCAAGTCAAAATGATCAAATTTACTTTTTTTTCCACTTCAACTGAATATGAAAATAAATTGTTGGAAAAAAAATTGTACTAAGATAAAACAAGTTTTAAATTTATAAAAAAATTGTTTAACAATTTTCCTCATTTTTTTTTAATTTAATAAATATAAGCTTGATTAGACAAATTTATTTAAAGTACATACACTGAAAGAAAAAAAAAATTCTTTCACACTACATAGTATTACCTGTACCATATTATATAAAATATAAATAAATACCACTAACAGACTGACACAAAGTCTCATCATATTTTTTACATAGGATTTTAACAATTATATATTACATAGGATAAATAAATCAAAAAGGTAATGTAATTCTAAGAACGATAGGCTGGTCTTAATCTGATTATATTAACCCAACAAACACCTAATATTGTGATTGAGGTCCCGATTAAGCCCGTGGCAACGGGCAGAATAAATATGGTTGAAAAAAGAGCTGAGAGATAATTAGTTATACGTAATTAAAATATTAAAATAGATATTTACTGTTTAAATAGTAAGTTTTATGCTAGTAGTTTCATTACAGTTGGATGGCTCAGTGGTAGAATTATTGGTTCATGTGCTGGATGTCACTGGTTCAAATCCAGCTAATAGCACATCAATTTTTAACATTATAAATCATTTAGAGGTGAGTCGCCGTCGCCGTCACCTGTCGTCGGGACACTACTCGATTATATAAAAGATATGCAAATCAATAACAAAGTCATGTTCTCAGTAACAAGGGATAATTCATAATACAATAATATATACTCGATTTAAAGGTGCATTTGTATGAGATTAGAGCCATCCAATCATAAATCAATTCGGCCCATAACTGCGGACGCTAAAAGAGCTTAAAGCACCAAATAAATAAATATTAATCAAATCTTGCACAACTAAAGTACAACAGATGGAGGTACGAAAAAAAGGTAATTGAATCAATCTTTTAGATCTTTTAGAATCAGAAGCTGTTGGATCAATTAGTTTGTCATATGATTTACTTAAACAATTTAAAACGTTATGCTTTTTTGGGAAGTTTATAGTTATTCTGGAAGTGGCATATAATTTTGATAATGAGTGAGTGAGAGAATCAGTCGGCCAACAAAAATGCAAACTTTGGAACTCTATACCCTTTTGAAAAGGCTCAATATTAAGGGCTCATTTTTTTTTGTAGATTCCTAAGCTACTTAAAGTCACCTGGTTTTTTTCTCACCCTCATACCTATTTCTACTTCTACTTCATCTTTCGATGGGCTAATAATATTTGAAACATACTCGTATGTTATATATTTCAAATATCATAAGCCCGTCAAAAGAGGAAAATGAATATAAAGGAGAGAAAATAACAGGTGAATGGGTTCAAGTGAAGACACACTTCATGCTTAATTAACTCACTTCATGCTTAATTAACACACTAAAGTGCGTCAATTAGTGTGGCACATAGCTTTTTTTCACGTTTTAACGCGTACTTTAATGATGTTTCGCTTTTACGGGGTTTTAAAAGCAAAATGGGTATTTTGCCAAATTAATTGGAGGACTCACTTCTTTTTTTTTTAAATCCGTCAAAGTTATCTCTCTTTCATGAATGGAAGAATCAATATTGCCATAAGTAGTATGATTACTTTGGACTAATCATAAAAATTTCCTAAATAATAAGATGATGAGAGTCTCAGAAGCAATCAGCAAGAACTCAATATTTATGACCACAAATGAAGTCTACATGAACTCAATGTAAGGTGAAAGGTCGGAAGAAACAAAAATGTTTTTTCGCAGTCAACAGATAACAAAAAGATCGCCAGCGCCAGCCATGTGGTTAGCATACTCGCAACTTGCTAGAAACCAAGGTATAAATACCGACATATCTGGTGAGTTCGAATCCCAGAAAGATGAAACATGCTTCACACTGTTGATAGCATCTAGTAGATGAGTAATGAGTAGATGATGAAATAATGAAATGAATGAAGTAGATGATGAAATGACCGTGATCCCCTAATATAACCTAATTATGGGTTCTCAGGACGTCAAAGAAACAGCAAAAAGATTATACCAATAATAGAATATTATTTATTGTCTATTTTGTTACTGATGAAATAATGACCTGCGCAGTCACTATGTCCAAAGTTAAGTTTAGTTCAGCTTGCTAACAAGTATTCTTAGTGTCCTGGGAGTCACGTGCCTACAGCATGCTATCCATAATCTAAGGCGTTGAAAGCAGGATTACTCTCCTTTACGACTATTATACCCGGCACCATGCTGCTACTACAACCTAACTTTATCGGATATTTTAGGAGGGATGCTTCCAATCATTCATGTTATTGACCGTACCTACCTCGCTCCAATTCATGTTCCCATTTTATCTAAGATTAAAGATTTCCTGGGTGAAAAAGAGGTACAGTGCAAGCAATTATCTAATTAATGTTTAAAGTTGTCACTGAATAAATTTAATCGTAAAGCATACGTGAATTTAGTAAAGAAATAGATACTAATAAGATAAAAATCAAATTTATTTAATTTCCCCCGGTTTTTAAATCTTTCAAAATTTTGATTTTCCATATAAATTAAAGCATTTAGCAATTTAGCAAAAATTTAAAGAGCGCAGAGGGTTGAAATTAATCTGGGGCTACTTTTGACAAACCATCCAAATTTCATACAAATCAGATGAGTACTTCTGAAGGTATAGGTTCAAATAGATGTATTGTAAGCTATGTTGGTTAAAATTGAGTGACAGAAAGACAAGGAATCAAAAGAGTTCCCTAATGGCTGAAACGGATTTCTATTTGGGTATTTTTTTTTTTTTTTTTTTTTTTTNGCATGTGGAAAAGAAACAAATGGGCACAGATGGTTAAAACTTATATGGAACCAACAATGAGCTAATTATGACCTACTATTCCAAATTTCATTATAATCGGACAAGTAGTTTCAAGATATGTAGGTTCGCCAAAACTGAGCAACAGACACAGGACCAAAAATGTTTCCTGGTGTTTGAAACGGAATTTTCCTTGAAAAACATTTTTTTTTTTTCAATTTTAGACTTAAAAACATGTTTTGTTCTTCAGAAAGATCAGATAGCTTCTGTTACCTTCGGTAAGCTCGGAAGTAACTTATTTCTTAAAGTTAAAATATTGATGTTTTTATTCCAGCATTCATAATATTATACACACTGCTAAAAATAGCTTCTATCATCAATATTATTGTTTAAACTATTTGAAGGATCAAGATATATAAACAATTTTGATTCATAAGAGTAATTTTCAGAAGGAAGGGTTAAGAAGATTATAGTCTTAACCTTTTTTGAGGGTCGAACTTAGCGAAAGGAATTGCCTGAATTCAGGAAGTTTAGGAGTCCCCCTCAAAAAATATTTTCTGGATGTTGGATGAAAAGAGGCTACTTATTCCAACCCCTTGTATTAAAAAGGCGATCTGTATTCATAGGTGTAGTCTCCTTGAAGAAAAGTAAGGAGGATCTCCCCCTCTAGTCTTCTTACCAGCTTCCTTACCGAATTTCATACTAAGTCTCCCCCCCCACCACCCCCTAAAAATGCATAGTAACCCATGGAAATTCTTAGTATGAAGAATTGGCAGGAAAAAGGCAAAAATAAGGATGTATTCCTACTTGAAGATTTCCATACTTTCAACAACCAACTACAAAAATTAGACCAACTAGAAAAGTTTCTTTGAATATAATGTATTTATTTATTTATAATAATGTAAATAAAATTCAAAATGTTTGTTGTAGGTACATACGTGTAGTAGGGGTAGGGGGGAGGGGGTGATAAGGAAGGAGGAGTAGAAGTGTATGCACATCAGAAATTAAACCGAGTGGTCCATGAATAAATTAAATCGAAGAAAACTTGTGACTTATAGGTACCTATTTAAACATGGGGTTTTCTCAATACTAGACCTATCCCATCTTCTGTTTATGCGTCTTTTTTACTTCATTCACTTTTTCGCCAACTTGAAATAAGAATATATTATGTTAAAAATCGGTCCGAGTCTACAAAATGAATGTCATCTACAAAATCGATTGTAAAGACTGTGACAAGGTGTATATTGGTGAAACTATACAAAATTTAGAAAGCAGAATAAAACAAACACTCATACGATATACAAGCCCAAAATGGAAAAACTGCCATAGCTATTCACACCGCTAACCTGAATCATCATTCTAGATGTAGAAAGAAATGATTCAAAAAGAAAATACCTTGAAGCTGCTTATATAGCCCTGAATGATAACTCCTTAAATTTTAAAAATGACTCAAAGGATATTAATAAATATTATGCTGCTATCCTTAAATTAAAAAAATAATAATATATAAAAAACAAAATAATAATTAAAAAATAATTAAAATCAGTCACTTTTATTGTTTCCAATATACCTACAAACCTCCTTTAACTATCACCCCTCATATAAGTTAACCTACAGACACCACAAAATTTAAATATTTTCAAATCATAACTCCCGCCCAAATCCAATAACAATTTATGCTTTAAAAATAATTAAATTTGCTTTATAAAATATCTTACTAAAATTACATATTTCAACTACAATTCACAAATTTTCTATTCAATTTCAATAATTTTTGTCTTAAAACTGATTGATATAAAAACGAAGGTTCAATTTGGTTACCCCTGGAGTTACCATTTTCTATGTTCATGTGTTTGTTATTTGTTAATTTTTATTTATTTTTTAAGTTATTTATTATAAAAAAAATATGGAACGATGTGTGAAAGTGTGTAGAAGGAGTATTTTAATTCATATATTTCGTTACTTATTTCACAACACCAACTTAGTTTGAGTATATGTGACTAATTCCACCCATCATGGGTAATGATCTCAATGTTATTTTTAATTTTCAATGGTTTATAAAAGTTAAGTGTTCATTTTTTATCAAATCTTATTTTAAAAAGTTGTTAACTATATGTAATGATGTTTTAGGCATGATTATGTCCCGGAGGGGGACGAAATATAGCCAATTTCTACCCACAATGAGTTGTTAACTCTTGTTACATTCATACCCTAATTGACCTACTTAAAAATAAGAATTTAATAAATAGGGACATCTAATATCTACTTACGAAGAATATATTATGTTAAAAATCGGTCCGAGGCAACTCAGACAAACTTTATCACGTTCACAAGTACTTAGCACTTTACATTTATTACTTTTCGAGTTTTCGTAGGTGTACTTAATTATTATTGGACATTTTATAAACATTTGTCATAAAATTAACAACTCCTCGGCGTGGAATCGAACCAGGGCTCTCTCCGACCGCGTTTTAAGCTATTTTCTCAGGAAATAGATTTTGAGAAAACGGCTTATATCGTTAGATTCGTATTTAAATAGACTACATTTTAGATGGTTTTAATCAAAATCGTCGTAATCGATTTCGTGAAATATTTTGTTTACGTTATTTCAGAGTTTTTAGGGGGTTCTTCCACCAAATTTTGGAGCTAAAATAAATAAGTATTAATAATTTCGCCTCGGGGTATGTTTCTGAACATGTATGCAAAATTTCGTAAAAATTGGCCCAGTATTTTAGGTTCCAAGCCTCTGCACAAACAACAGTCAGACATTTTCTAAAAACCACTTTTTTTTGGACTCGATGGACCTTAAAACGTATAAATCCATCAAAATATTTATATGAGAAAGTAAAAAGACCATTATAAAGCTTACTGTATGCTTCAACTTTCTACATTATCCGTTTATTTATATATTTTTTTTTTGAGTTATAACAACTCACAATCAAACAGTTTTTTGAGATATTTTTTTCAACCTTTATCGTTTTCAATAGCAGAAAAATACTACCAGCAATATATGCCTACAGTTTAATACTATTAATTTAAGAAGCAGTTTTCACACATATACAATAATTAATATAAAAATTCCATTTTTAAAAACTGGTCTTATGTACAATTTTTTTCCCTGTATTCTTCACCTTAGTTGTTTCTATATGCAAAATGTGGGGAAGATTGAATGACGGGAAGTGGTTCAAAATTGGGGTAATAGCTGTGCGATGAAACTTAAAAAGCAAAGAAATATGACGCCATTTTGTTTTATTATTATTATTATTTTGGTTTCTGTATTCTTCACCTTAGTTGTTTCTATGTGCAAAATTTTGAGAAGATTAAATAACGGGAAGTGGTTCCAAATTGGGGTAATAGGTGTGCGATGAAACTTACAAAGCAAAGTAATATAAGACCAGTAAAAAGAACCTAAAATTTGACATCATATTGCCAAAAAAGCCTATATAAACTTATAATGCTCATGAACGATTACAGACAACTTAAAACTTTTAAAGTCGGATTTTCACCAAACAGACAGTTTTTTAAAACACAAACGAAAACTCTTTTTTGCAACAAAATAAGTCATGCTTTTAAAAATACAAACAGTTTCAAAACATATTATTGTTTTAAAAACTGTTTCCTCAAACAAAACATTTTCCCATCAGGAGTGGGAACAAAGAAACAGAACATGTTTTAGTTTTTTGAAACAAAATTCTTTGTTTTTTCTTTTTCAATATTTGTAATTTGTTCTTTGAAATTTCAGAATTTTTATTTTGTCCGAAGATACTTGGACCAACTAAACTTATTGAAAATTAGAAGCCACTAACTACTTGACATTCCTGTGAATTTTGGGAATGATACATTAATTCTCCATCTAACCCAATGTCATCAGTTGTCTAATCCGCTAATAACTCTTATTACCATAATTACCTATTTCTTCTTATAACAGCCCGATATCTAGGTTTTTTTCTCTTTTGAACAACAATCCACAAATTATTTAAAAAATAAAATCTTCGTAATAAAATAATATCGTATAAAGCCCGAGAAAACAAAAAATAAGTCTGAGACAACGTGGACAAACTTTATCATTGTATATATGTATGTATAGACACATATTGAGTGACAGTCAAACCCGGAACCAAAAATGTTCCCTGACATCTGAAACGGATTTTTGTCTTAGAATTTCTGAAATCAAAGACCAAGAAAATTTTCGTTCTTCGGGACGATCACATAACTTATGTTACCTTCGATAAGCTATGAAGCAAAAGAAATAAATTTCGTTCTTTAGAACGGAAATTGATTGGTATTAACGGAAGCTATAGATACGTTTCATAAATTTCTTGTACAGTATATTTTTGATAAAGGTAAACTCTAATTTTGGAGGTAAAAAGACGATAATGGTAACCGGTTGGCAGCGAGTTAATCTTAATTATTCAGACAACATAAAAGAACCTACAGGCGTATATGAACATTATCATCGTGGTATCTGAATATGCATTCTATGGAACATCTGTGGATTAACTTTCATGTGAGATTGAAAGTTGTTTAAAATCGGTGGTGGGTTTTTAGCAAATGATATGCTACCTGAGTACCCAACCTGGTGGTGGTTCGGCGGAAATAGGTGCGGGGGTGGACTGTTTATAGGTGAAATAGGTTATAAAATAACATATAATAGATAGATAATAATAATAATTAATATAGCATGAAACAAAGAAGATAATAGAGAATATAAGATCACTCACCTGGTTTCGTGGTGTCATGGCGGGAAACGGACGATCCACGGTCTTAAAACGGAAACGAAATAACGTAGGTGAAAAGAAATTAAGTTAACACTTGCTTAAACTTAAATGATAATTTATAAGCTGCGGTAGGCGGGTGACAAAAAGAGGGTGGCCAAAAAGCGACGTAATGCAGACTGGGCAGACTCCAACCACACTGGAAGCACGTCGTCAGTCCTAGCGCTCCTACGGATTTTCTACGAAGTAGTGGGTTGGCGACCTGGCCGCTAGATGGCATAGCAGCTACCATTTGGAGCCAAATCCATATACTCTGTATCTACTAAGTTTCATGATAGATATAAATATTTAATATAAATAT
>KZ652157.1:94207-114780 GCA_001010745.2 Gerris buenoi
TAACGTCATTGTTAATACTAGAAGCAATCCTATACGAAGGATCAAGTTTTGCTAGATGGGTTCCCTTATGCAGGATTATGCTTTCTGCAGAAGTATTTAGTAATCTCACAGGTACTGTGTGGTCTTTACAAAGTTTGACTAACGCCCTAGCTACAATTACTCCATGTTTAGTAACTAGTTTAGGAGATGGTTCGAGTATTCCATCAAGTAATCTGATATTTTTATCGTTAACTACTCCGTAAACTAAAACTTCTTTATTAGCTAATACTTCTACAGTATCTAATAGTTGAACATCTGCCGTTCCTACTCTATCTACACCCTCAGAAAGGAGAGGTATATAAGTTTCTTTTATATTTAATGTATTTTCTTTATAGGACAGTTGCCCACCATTATTTCGAAGAAAATCACATCCTAGAATACATGTTTGATTAATATTGGCAACATAAAATTTTTGAAAAAAGTTTAATTCTGATAGTTCTAAAGGTAAAGTAACTACTCCTTTAATTTTCAGCTGTTGTCCACTAACGTTATAAGCATGCATATCTGTAATAGGATCCAACTGAAATTTATCAGATAATGTATCCCATTTTTCTATGCTCAATAAAGATATTGATGCTCCACTATCTACTAAGATAGTAGTTGGAATAGAGTCTAATAACCCTATAATGAATGTCGCTGCAATTGGGGTTTTAGTATAATTTGTATTATGAATTTTATTTCTGGCCGGTCCCTTTACTTTCTGTAGGTGGCCGGCCTTTCTGAGTTTCCCTGATTTTGAGGACAATTGGATCTTAAATGATCAGAAGCTCCACACCCCCAGCACCGCGAGGTGTTATTTGTCCTTCTCGGGTTCGGGTATCTGTTGGTATTGGTATGTAAAGTAGCTAGAACATCTATTACTTTTTCCATAACTGCTGTATTTTGTTCAACTAATTTACATAACCTACTATCAACAGAAGTACTAGGGGATATAGCATTAACTAAGTTAGAACTGCCTTCACCCCCTTCAAACCTTAAGTTAATCTCCTGTTCTATAGCGATGCGAGCAGCCGTATCTAATGTTTTGGGACAAGATTGACGTACTAACGATCTTAATTGACCCGGTCCTAACGAACGTATAAAATTTTCTAAAGCTAATTCATTTTGAGTTATCGCATCCGCATTAGGGTATGCGAGCCTAGTAGTTTGTAAAATGTTTTGTTTATGTTTGTCAATAGATTCCCTTTCATTTCTTAAGTATTATATCTTTATTATTTGAAACACAATTCTCAAATTTTTAAAAGTAACACTAACATTTTTATTAAAAGACATATTTTTATGTCAGCTATGTCAAATCAATGACACATTACATATATATATATATATATATATAGGTTAGATAGCATAATATATATATAGTAAATATTAAAATAAGAATCCACCAAGCGGAAAAGTGTTAAAGAAAATGTTGAAGGGACTGCCAGAAAGACACGAGACCAAAAATCTTTCCTGACATCTAAAAAGCATTTTGGTAAAAGAAATTTTGAATTAGACGTCGAAAAGATTTGTTCTTCGGATTGACCACAATACTTCCGGTAATTACGGTGAAGCCAAAGTACATAAATCGAAGTCACATAAATAATTTGTTTCTTGGACATAATTTATTTGGCATGATAATTCATATTACCATAAATAATTAAAAATATTGCATTTTAAAGGGATTTTCTTATTTTTTATTTAATTCCAAAGAAAATATCAAGTGTCTGAGTCTAAAAATTAAGGGAGTTATCCAAGGGTATTTAAATTTATGAAAAGGATAGAAGCGGTTAGAGTGATTTAGAGTGAGCGATGGGATTTAGAGAAGAGGCCAAGCCAAGCTGTGGCTGGGCACTAATCCGCCGCATTGTTGATTCTCTAAGCTCTAACCTTATGCTTTAACCTACATTCCTATACTAACCCTAAAAGTTTCATTTATCCTCAAAACATCCAACTTCCTTCTCCAAAACAACCCTCACCAAAACTAGAAATTGAAAATTATATCTAAACATTTATAGTGATAAATTCAACATCCGATTTTTGTTTCCGTGATTACCGAAAGAAACTGATAATATTGATCATTCTAAGCAACAGCATTCTTTGTCTTAATTGATTTGACAAATTTCCCCATATAAATCTGGAAAATTTATTGATTTATTGCCTAAAACAAAATAATAACAAAATAAACAACAAAATAATAACAAAATAATAGGTAAACTAATAACTTATTAATCTAATGTTTTCCGAAACATGGCTCTCTGCCAAATTTCAGAGTTATTGCTGATTTTGAAGTGGGCAAACATGGATTGCAATTGAGGCAGTGAAACAATAAAAGCATACAATTATTGATACATCGAAAATAGATGCGTTGATAACGTCGTAAAAACAATTGATAGTGGTAAATTGGCCAGGTAGAACCGGAGATGGAGCAAATTATCATAGGTACATGGTGCATGGAAGTGATGTAACCTGCAGTGCTATAGCCATACGAGGAAATTGCTAGGACGTGCCATACAAGGAAAGTACTAGGAAAGTACTAGGAAAGTACTAGGAAAGTACTAGGAAAGTGCTAGTAAAGTGCTATAGCCCACAAGTCTTCCGAGTAGGTCTGAAGCTAGTCCAGTCCCAAGGTAGGACAGGAGTAAAATCTCATTATCATCGGAAATACATAATCTGATAAGATTCAGCTTCTAAGAAGTTGGGAAGTGGGTCAAATTTAGGTTACAAGATTTGTATATGACAAACATTTTTACATTTGAAGTTAATTATTAAAAAGCATATAAAAATGTTCACGGGTGGCTATAGTGGATTTCTGTCGAGTCATAAAAAAATGTCGTTCTTCAGATTGATTAAAATGCTTCCACTATCTTCAGTAAGCTAGTAAATATTCCAAATTCCTCGACAGAATGGTGTTAAAAGAGTTATTCAATTTCACTCTTTAAGTTGTCTTAGAATTAACACTGTTAAAATAAGTTTCACCAATTTTCGGTATAGAGACCAAATAGGTTAGAATTTCCCATGAAGTAATGCCAAACTAGGAGTGAATCACCAAAATAAAAATAAAAAATTCTCTGAAAGAAGTTTTAAAAACTTTTTTAAATTAAAAAAAAATAAGTTAGAATCTAAACTTTTCAATTGTTATAGGGGAATGGAATAATGTGAAGAAACCGAATCTAATTATATCTGTGAAAACCTCTCAATAATTTCATTATGTAAATTTTGCACTTGATGAAGAAGGGGCGAGATGAAAACCGAAAATGTTTCTCGGGTTGTAGCGGGAGCCGGAAAATTATAATTATGTTAAACAATGATTAACTGTAATAAAGGAGGTAATGAATTGGCGTCAGAAGGAGAAGGTTCGGGGATTGCTAAAGAGGTTTCCCTCCCTTGAAGGCTAGGTAGGAGAAGGAGGCGCTGCAAACTTTAGTCAATGTATTCCGACTGCGGCACTCCAACCAAACCTCCCCAGAACTAAGTTCCCTTGAAATTCAAAGTTTTCCTACAGACACCGGAAATTAGTTTGACAACTAAATTCATAATTCCATCGGTGTAGCAATAATTACCAAAAGAAAAGTGAAAGTTTGTCCTTCCAAAGAAAAAAAAATATAAGTTTGTTACTCAACCAGTAGGTACTAACTTAAAAGAAAAATTATTTTAATTTTTTTTTCTCTTATAACGTGAAAGAAAAAAAAACTTTGAAACAAATTTAAATTGAACAGCGAAGAAAATAAAAATTAAAATAATCTGTAGATAAAAGAGGGGGGGAAAAAAAGTTTGTTTTTTACCTGTAAGAAAAAGGTTAGGTTAAACATAACAATTTTTGACGCCCTTCGCTACGGTGCTTTACGGTAACGGATAATTTTCCTTCATACTGCAGTACCACAACGTGTAGAGAGGGAGAGACCTCTCTCTGACCTATTTTCATCAACCTACCTACCTATATCTTAAAATCTTATAGGTTGTATGGAAGTGTATGACCATAGGATGAGTTGGTAGGAACAGACATATTCGCACCGTATGTTGGCCGTCATACAGTGCAAACTTAGTCCAGTAATTAAGTGAAACTAATTACAAGATAAAAATAACTTTTTATATACTACGTTTTTAAATTTTTTGTCACAAATCATAAATTTGAAACCTGTCAAAATGAAGATCGTAAATATGGGATATTTCAAAACAAATACAATAAATTGCGGATTTTTTCCGAACTAACTTTCCATACTGCAAAATTTTCTGAAAACGAATTAAATATTGCTGAAGTATGGCTAAAAGTATTAAAATAATGCATTGTCATCGTGTTCTGAGCTATTCTAAAAGTTTCAAGTGTCAAGCTACTCAGGAAGTTAGTTAAAGATAGCAAGATTTGTACTGGACAAACAAACAAACAAGAAAGCAAGCTAATAAAAACTTAGTAAAAAGAGATCTATCCAGGGAAAAAAAAATGCAAAATAGTACATTCCTAATACCATAATCATTTTCTTCATCCATGTTTACCTTCTTTTAACAATATTAACTTGTTCTTTTTCATTTATTTTGTCACCAATTTTCAAGAAGTTTTCCTATATGATTATCCCGTATTTTGTTTTAGGATATCCTAATTTTTTATACCTCTAACAAATTTCTGTGTTGACGCAGATTCCTTCGCAGGGTTTGTACAATTATAACAGTAGAGACCTGGTCTCTTAAGCCTAGTTTGCACGGGTCGAGTATTTTAGTATTAGTAGCCAAGGTCGAGTAGTCAGTGTCGAGTGTATGAATTTAGTAAGTAACAAAGTGTTCAAACGAGTCGAGAACTAAATCACTAAACTACTCTACTAAAATACTTGACCCATGCAAACTAGGCTTTGCAACAGCCATGCAAACAGCAACAAGACCCCTTACAGTCCTTATTTAATTTGCAGGAAACAGTGCCAGAAGTTTATCGGGTAAAAGTGATTACAAGGTGGCCGTCAGGCAGTTCTTAATTATACAATTTTTTTCTGTACCGAGCCATATCTAGGATCGAAAGAAAGACAACGAAAAAACAAGGAATAAGAGAAGGAAGAGGAGTAATAATGTTCAAACGATTTAGTTGATAGCAAAAAGTAAAATGAGGAGAACAGATAAAAATAGAGCTACGAACCTAGATCAGCAAACAATGAGAAAAAAATTAATTAAAAATATTTAATAGCTCACTATTTATTCCTATTTTTATAGGTATAAAAAATTAGGATGTCATAAAACAAAATACGTGATAATCATATATAGGAAAACTTCTTGGAAATTAGTAAGAAAATAAATTAAGAAGCACAAGTTAAATATTATGAAAAGAAGATGAACATGGATAAAGAAAATGATTAGGCTGTTAAGAATGAACTGTTTTAATCTTCACTATTATGAGCTGTTTTTCTTTCCTCTTTTTTTTCTATACTTGAACAACAAGCGATCGTGTTAAAAAAAATAAAAATAAAAATAAATAAAAACTAAAATTAAATTTGCATTCACATAATTTTTCTCCACACATACTTAGTTTATCTACGAGACTAACGCACGAAGATCCATACACTATGTGACTTGCAGTACCAACTAAAGTTAATAAGTTGGCAATACAATCCAAATCGGTATGAAGACCTGTTGCGACGTACTGAATAATAATTGACACTAAGATGTTTCAAGAAGAACTGATTTGTATTTGTAACATAAGAATATAGATAAATTGCGAATGTTATTGGATGAGAAAAGTTCATCCTTTATATACCATTTCTACGACAGGTTCACTCTGTGACTTGTTTAAACTTGTTGAAGCAACTTGTTAAACAACTGAGTTTATTTTTCAACAAATAAAAAGGTAGTAAGTCGCAACAGCAATAAAATTAAACATTAAACAATAAAGGGAACAGACTACTTTACTTAAAATTGTAACTTGTTGCTCTATTGAGATGTTTCCAGAGAAGTGGGGTTGTAAAACTTGAATTTGGGGAGTGCATCTTGTGTGAGTTAGAAAAAAGAGANATTATTTATTTTTTTATTTGTTTTAATCAAGTGAATATTATATATATATATGTATAAACTATAAGTATAGACCTTGGGATTTTTTTCTTACCGCAGAATACTTAGGAAGAAAAGAAAAGAAGAAAGAAATACAAAGTGATATACTGTTATTATACGGTCTGACGGTAGATTCTATCTGAAGCTCTGGCCTGTGGCCAGGCGTACGAATCTACTGAGCGAGAGTGAAAACTCTCCGTGAAAAAGACAGGAGAGAGTCCAGTCTCTCATGTAAACACAACCGGACAGACAGATAAATAAACAAGACAACAGAATAAACACGGCTAGACCCGAGAAAACAGGACAAGTCCAGGAAATGGAAGAATAACCTTAACGTAGAAAAACCTCACCCTGAAAAATTCTTAGACGAAACCCTTCTTATACCTCTATGGAATTCCTGGTGGATAAAAACACGATGAAAGAAAAAAGAAAATCTCTCAAACTAGGAGACGAAAATCTCTTATTTTTCTGGTATTTATATAAAATCAGAGTGTGTTCTGTACAAACAATAATTGGATCTTATATTTTCTTTTTCTCTCTCTCTTATCTCCCCCTTCATCAATACCTTGATCCTGAGATTCCGAAGGAAAAGTTGCTCTAAGAAAATAGAATGCCTCGGAAACCACTCCTGACACCAATTAGAGAGAGGAAAAAAGAAGATTTCCTCACCAATGAATGACTCGTGTTAGAGACTCATGTTTGTCCTTCATATTGTTAACGATTTTAGAGAAAAAAAGCACCATCGTCCAATTTTTCTAACCCTCATTCAGGATTGAAACTGTTATAGTGTTATAAAAAAAACCCATTCTACTCAGAATGCCCTTTCAAGTTCAACTTCTAACAAGTAACGAATCTGTTTAATCTTCATTCTTACATAGCATCTACTTAATAAACAAATTATCACGATTATTACAACAGAAAATAAAAGTCAAATATTAACAGTATTGGTCGGATGTCGGATAGCAGCCAGTTGGCTTAGCATAATTAAATAACTTTTTCAAGAAAGAAAGTCTGTACAAGGCAAGAGTTTAAGGACAATTCAAAAGAAAACATTTTAAAAATTGATATAATCAAAATCAATGATATAAATCATCCCTAATAAATAAATAAAAAATAAAAAATACTTAAATTATTAAAAGTTAAACAAAAAGTATGACACTGTTCAATAATGGTGACACAAAATTGAATCATAATAAAGTGACAAACTAATTAATAACAGTCAAGAAATATTAATGTTATTTCATTATGATATATACCATCAATAAAAAATCTGCTAGCGCTATTTTAAAAACCAAATGGAAACACAAAAATTATTTGTGTAATGCAACTCAACAGGTAGGAAATAATTTATGGAAACTAACATTAAACATTATAATAGGGATGTGATGCATAAAAAACTCACGATAGAAAAAAAAAAGTTTGTTCTTAAATCGGCCAATTTTTTTAAATATGGCTAGAAGGAAAAATTTGGCGGGGAAAACCTACATAACTTTAATCTACCTTATACGAGTTTTAAAATGGTATAGAACATGCTATAATAACCATTAACTTTTTTTCAACCCCCCCCCTCATGTTGGCCATATAAGTTTTCAAAATGCCGCAAAGAATGGAAATTATTTAGCAATAGTTACATATTCTTTCCACCTTCAAAACCTTTAACATGATATACAACATACTAAAAACTTTTTTTTTAGACGCTCACTATATTGGCTACCATCTTAAAAATATTAAGCGTGAAATTTTGATAGCTAAATATATTGTATATTTTTTTTTACCTATTAAGACCTTTAAATTTATAATATAACATGTCGTTCAAATAGATCAATTTATACACCAGTTATCGATAGACAAACATATACAAAAACTTTTCAAAGCACAAGTCTCTGAAATGAAGAACTCACTACGCTCTTTCCAGATAATAAAGGTTTAATGACTCGGGTAAATGAATCAATAGTAGAGCCCTTAAAAGCAAGTAAGGCTATGTATTTGAGTACTCACTCAACTTAAGACAAGCGATAAGTGAAGAGTAGTCACATATAAAAAATGACATTTATGACGTAGTTTAATTAACCCGGAGAAGAAGCTGTTGAAGGCTAAATGAGGACTCCAACTAAAAAAGGACGAGACTACTCATCTGCCAAAATTTATGCCTTGGTTAGTAGTGAAAGGATGGGCTCAAGTTCCCGGAATGGACTGTTAAGAGCCTTACACCCCGTTCGTTAAATATTCTTTTGCACTAGTTTTCAGAGAAAATTTAAGAATATATCACATGGATGTTACAACGGCTTCCCTCTGCCATGACTTACAAGAAAAAATATTATGCAGAGCCATCTCCTGATGTAACTATATCAAATGAACAAAGAGACGCTCGTTCTGTTTGAAAATTGAAGAAAGCCATCTACAAAGTGGGAGATATTTGAACAAAAAACTACACTCAGTATTAAGTTTTTAACAGATGTGGGTATTTCCCAATTTCAAGAAGATCCCTTCATTTATTATAAGAAACCCGATAACATCTTAATACATTATAGCAGTTTGGAAAGACGACCTTCTTCTGTTTTGACACAAGCAGAAGTAAAACTTACGTCGGTTTTTGGCATGAACAACCTTGGGCCTGCTAAAACTGTCTAGGTATAAATATAAATCAGGATCTAGAGAGAGGAGTAATACAGTAAGACCAAACTGAGCACTTAAAAAAATATATATATTTGACAGATTTCATAAGTCGGAGTGTCATCTAGTAGGAACTCTACTTTATACTAGATAATCATTAAATGATGATCTCCTCAACATCATATCAACAATCTGTTGGCTTATTATTGTATACATCATAGATCACACGACCAGATGTCTCTTTCGCTGTTAGTTTATTAAGTCGTTTTTAAAAACCATAGCAAGGTTCATTGGAGTGCCATAAAAAGAGTTTTAAGTTCTTAAATGATACCCAAAATTATAAGCTTGAATTTAACAGGGAAGGAAACTCTGAGCTGTTACTGTATCAACTACTAGTATAGCTGTTACCTTCCAAGCATCTTCCGCCTGGATCAACAAATCAACATTTAATACTATAAGCTAGGACCTTCTGATCCTATTTTTGGTGTTGGTGCTGTCCCACTAGTTTCACTCTCTGAATAAGCTATACCGTCCCATAAATCGCCGTGTATCAATGACGCTTTTAAGGCAAATTTCCAGTCGCAGGTATTTTTCCAGCCGATTACTTTCACCACGGCTGATACACTAACTTCGTTTGTTCCGATACTCATTTGAACTTTTATAAGTTCAAGAGTACAAATATAAAAAAACCGATTCGGAAAAACCACGTACTTTATTAAGAGCTCCACGAAACGAACTAAAGCGGGGGCATCTATAAACCTGGGCCCATAACCCTGTTGGGTATTTACGACGGACTGCACTCTCCTTCTCCGGTGGGATATGGGCCCCAGCAATTTTTGATCGACGCATATCATCCTAGGCACGAAGAATCTTCTTTAGACGTTAATTCACCGTCCTTTATTCTGCCTCCCCCGTACACTCTTTGTTCTAAAAAACCCCAGACAGAGTAATCAATTGTATTTAGGTCTGTTGAGCGGCCACTTGTCTGGCTGAATGAAGTTCGGGCAAGATGATTCTCTTGCACGTACTGAATTGTTTGCAAGGAGCGATGGGACGGGATACCATCTTGCATAAACGAGTAATTTGGCAATTAATCTTTAATTTCAGGCAACATTATGCTTAACACATCTTCAATGTTAGTTTTAGCAATGATGAACTCCTCCCACTTACCTACACAAAGAACCCCCACTCCACCATAGGTTATTTATTTTAGCAGAACTGTAATACCAGACTATTCAAGGGTCATTCTCAAATTATTTGGCTTTTTACTGTTCCTTCACAATTTTAGGATGACTGTCTTAAAAAAAAGAAGTTTAATGCACCATTTAGCTGCCAATTAATGAATAGAAACTAATTATTAACTTTAAGGCCACCAAATATTTACGATTTATTACTATATAAAAAAAGAAGACGAAAAATCATGGTAATTTTACAAGAGTGTTACTGTAACTATGCCTACATCCTCAGGTTTGAGTGCAATTTTCAATTGTAAATTTAAATAAATATTCAAAAACTTTGTTCATAATTTGTTCCATACATTCTGAAGTACTGCCAGTAACTAGTATTTCAACTCCAGGAAACATAGAATATACTTTTTATAAAGAATTTTATTTTGTACCCGACCTCTGACAAGAGTGTTACTAATAATATAAGAACGTTTTATCTGGGGATATTCAACAATAACATTAGTAAGATTGACACCAGTGCTTCCCCACTCCACGTGCTAATCAAGCCTACAGGTTTGAGTAGTGTTCCATAAAACCTCCTTGGGGTAAATTTCGCAGTTCTTCAACAAGGTGGTGAGTATTTTTATTCTCTTACAAGAGTGTTACCTTACTTTTATACCTACAAATAATTATTTATTTAGAATAAAGATGGGGATCACATGCTAATTACGTATGTATACTCAGAAATTAAAATCTCTATAAAATTCTATTAATAAATAAGATATTAAGGAAGTTAAATGGCTATTTTACAAGAGTGTTACTGTACAAGAGTGTTACTCCACTCAAGTAACACTCTTGTAAACGCTGGTGATATATTCTGTATGGCTTTGTTTTGGAGTGCTTGATTTATTTTGTTTGTTTATTACTTTTCCTATCAGGCACTGAGTAGTGCTGAAAAGAAAAGAAAGTTCAGAAAAAAGAAATCAGGACCCTGTCAGAGATCTGGACTACAGGCAAAAACGAAGTCAGACAAGAAGAACAGACAAAAAGTGCCTTTTTATTTTTTATGGACATATGTATTACTATGTCCTTTTCTTTTTTTTAAAAAAAAAAGCTAAAAACGGTAGTTTTACTTTCTTGTGAAAAGTCTAATAAATTTGAAATGTATTTTTGCGAGATGAGCCAGATATAATTACCATATAATAACATAAGTATGTATGATTATAAATATATATGTGTATGATTTATTATTATTTATTTTTTTCATAAAGTCAAGTAATAACTATAATTTATAACTCTGATTATGATAATTATAATTAATGTATTGTTATTTAACTTAGTTGTCGTAAGACTAAAATTTTATTTTGTCTAAAAGTTTTGGTGTTCTTTTGTTCATTAAAGTTTGAATTTCGTGAATCGTTTTTTGCTGTATTTTTTCACAATTATTTTTATTATTATTTTTGATCACATTTTGTGGTTTTATTATGGTTTCTTTTTTAAATGTGCATTTATTGACATAATGGTTGACAAGAGTGTTACTCCTGTCTACAAGAGTGTTACCGTTTACAAGAGTGTTACCGATGGTAATTTAACATTTTTGTCCCTCTATACATACATATAGTTTCAATAATGCTAAACTATAATATTATGCAACGCCTCTCAAAACCCTTGTGACATTTTCGTTTCTTAAAATTGATTTATGTAGATACAATTGGAAACCTTAAATTGTAAAATCTTCTTGAAGGTAACACTCTTGATGAAACTACATTAAAGGTATTATCAAAAAATAAAAAAAAGTAGAATATAATACTACTATGGACTAAAAAACTTCGCACACATCTAAAAACTACGGATTTAATCGATTGCATTGACAAATAATAAATAATTTTAATGTTGCATACTTGGTAACACTCTTGTTCATGAAATGCAATTCATCTTACAAAATTTGAGAAATTTAAAAAAATTGATAATTAACTCACAAATTTCAGGGTTATTTGATTAAAAGAATAGTTAGTCAACAATCACTGCAAAATTCATGAGTATTTAATTAATTTTTTTTCAGACATTTTTCATTGTGAGCAAAACCGAAAAAGCCAAATAATTTGAGAATGACCCTCAAACCAACATTGTACGGCTTTTATCCAAAAGTTTTATAAGGTATGGATATGAAATTTAAATTAGAAGAATGTAGATTTTAGACCCCACAAAACCTGTATCTTTATTACAGAAGCTGAGCTATAAGTGTTCAAAAAGGAGCGGTTTTTTTTGTCCGACCCTGTATTACCTTTATTACCTACTGTAACTGATATTTTTAATTCTCTCTGAACCAATTTTCCAGTTTTATTCACAATTAAATTACCATTGTAATTTTTACACTCTATTGAATTAATACTTAAAATAAGAACAGTTTTTATCTAACTAAATGATAATGAAAAAATAAAAATTCTATAATTAAACAAGAGGTGAAAAAAGTAATAAGAAGCTCTTTTAATTAAGAACTTAAAATTAAAAAGAAAAAAAGTATTTGAAGAAACTATTTAAATTATTTTTTTAATTAATTTGTGAAATGAGTTGCTAGTTATACTGTGAAAAGGGAGTGGTTTAAATGCTAAAGGGTTATCAGTCTATCTCCTGTTGCGTCGACGTAAATTACGGTTTATATCCGCGTCTAATTCGAAATTATTAACATGGAAGGAAGTATTAAGGAAAAAGGCCATTAAACCGTAGAGAGTTAATTTATGTTAACAACCTTGTTCGCCACTATCAGTACAAATTATTTGGCCGGAGCGTACGTAAGATGAAGGAAATTGTTTTAGAATGGCAGAGGTGTTTCATGTGCTCTCTAAGGAGGAACGGGGAAGACTTTGCTCGTCCTATTTAATGTTAAAGCATGTCTTTATAGTGGAGGAGAAGGAAGGCGATTACAGGCAATTATTGTCCCTTGCTACAGAGCGCCCGAGTAAAACGTGCCCTTGCAATTTAGCCCTGTCGGGTAAATTATTGAGAAGGGGACCGTACCCTTTTCCCTCGTAGCACGGTAACTAGCCCGGTTACCTTGCTCCGGGCCAAATACCCGGACCTTATTGTTAATAAATTTTAAATTTCGGTGAGTTTGGAGGGTGCCCGCAAATTGAATCAGGGTGGAAGCGGTACCAGGTGGCGCCTTTGCCCCGAGACCACTTTTAAATCTTCTTACAGCTCTTGCTCGCTCTCTCTCTTTTACGCTCTTACATAATCTTCTTTTATCTTTATCTATTCGTGCACATGATCTGGATGGTAACTTATAATCGTTTGTATTCATCAGTTTAAAATTTAATATTCTAGTGGTTTAAACCACATAAGACTCTCTTAAATAATACATAACTGTTTCTATGCCGCGCAAAACTAAACTTAGTAGTTTTTGTTTTAATCACAAACGGATACAAAAACAATTTTTTTAAGAATGGTATTTCAAATTTTTAAGTATGATGATTAAGATTTTGTGATCTTCTCCATTAATTGAACTCGGAAATGTTAGTAACATGATTATTTCGATAAATCACAACAAAATTTGCCAGGGACTCTCATATGGTTTGGCTGGGATATCTAATGGGTTAAAAATATTATTCTTGGAGGTAGTGAAAGAGAATTTTAATTCACAACTCTAGTACCTTAACACAACTATTTAAGATAACCAGATAATATCCATCAAATAAGACTAAATAAGATAATAATGAAGTACGTATAAATGATAATGATTTCAAGGAAAGCAATAAACAAACAAATTGTTCATTATAGATAGTACATGGATAGATAGTGAATGGAGCTAGTCTTCGATGTTGAATCGCCACCGGGGTGTAGTGCTTAACAGCGACTATTCTGTCGCAAACAAGTAAGTTGTTGACTTACTTTAGTCGAAGAAAAACTATTCCGCTGAATGTCGTAATGAATGTTCCCCTTATTAAAAAAAAATTGTTAAAATACCTGTTGAAAAAGAAAATGAAGATGACCAAATTTATTCACATTAATTGTACTAAGACTTAACAGACATCTCATCTTTAAAAGATGGATTTCTCAAAATATTGATAACTTATCACTTACTTGGTGAGGGGGGAGGGGGGATTGATTTCTTTAAACTTGCTTAATTTAGTTTAAATTTTACTATTACAATGATTGCTGAGAGATCAAAGCAACATTCCTTTAACATATATTACGTACAATGATGTTGTTACCTTCGGTGAGGTTGGAAGATTCGTCAAAACCAAATGTTAGCGATCGATAATATCAACAGGAAACCAGAAGGTAGCTAGTTAAAAGTTCATATTTGCTCATAAGAGCAACTATAAGACAAATAACCCCAGTGGACGTCTCAGTGCTTTCAGTAAGCAAGAGCGCCTATAATAGTTATATACGCAACAAGGGAGAGAAGTATGTTTTCCGGCTCGAGGTTAAGTTTTCTCCTGAGGCAACGCCGAAGGAGATAACTGTAGTATTAGCTCTCGAGGCTTCCCGAGAGAGATAATCCCGAGAGTAGAAATACTTCGATCCATGTTGCGTAATAAATTTTATCTACGACTAGTGCACCATGGGTAATAGCTATTAAGTTTGTAAATATAAAAGTTTTACCTACAAATTCACGCAATTTAAACACCTTAAACTGATATTTAGTTACTTGATTTATTAAAATAACAATTCTTATACTAAATATATACGTTATTAATTTAATTACGTTTAGTTTGTTTTTAATTTGAAGACTTTGTATGATAACCTAAAGTAACCTTTCCGAAAAAAAGTAAACAAAACTGCTAAAAAAACAACATAATACTTAAAATTTACCTAAAAAATATCTTTTAAGTTGGTATGACTGTTTTTTTACTCCCAAGGGAAAGAAGTAACACTTCCCTCCCTGTTATTAGCAATGCAAAGTCTACTTACAGTGCAAGTCATAGATAAATAGTATTGCTGTATCTTATTGAGTAACTCGTAATGTTGAGCTAAATCCACACCTTAAATAAGAAGAATGACTTTAAACGTTTTGTTGAAAGACATATAAATTCTGAGGTTCAACTATGGCTATAGCTGTTGAGTGGCCACAGAGGCTTACCACATTCCACGATAAGATTTTTTTTAATAAAAAAAGGTTACTTTGAATTTTGTAACCTTCAACTTTTATAACTAGGTTGGTGGTTTGTTTTTAAGTGTTTAAAAAAAAAAAAAACTGAATATGAAAAATTAAGGTTATTTTTTTTGACAGATTAGACAACAGAAACACGATAGGGGCTCAAATCCACACTCTGCGCATGTCGGGATCGAGTACAGATGTATCCAAGCAACTCGATCCAGATACGATCCGATAATTTATTGTATCGTACCTGGATCATACGATTTTGATCCATGTTTCCATGGACACAAAGCGTCTGCAAATACAATTGCAATTTTGTACTGAGTAACTCCTACTCCACAACTTGGTTTAGAAGATTTTCTTCAAACGTTTTATTGAAAGATTTATAAACTAAGAGGCGCAACTATGGCTACACCTCTTGCGTGGATACAGAGGCCTACCACAATCCACGATAAGTTGCGGTGTCGTAGACTACCACAGTACATTTTACTGCTGTAATGGGTAACACGGAGACAAATCGTTTCCCATCCTCCAAATTATCTTCCGTTTATGATTCCAAACAATATTTTTTAAGGGTTAAAAAACACAAACTTGTATTTATATTATAATTTTAGAGGCATTGATAAGATTTCATTTCGAGCAAGGAAAGAAACAAATCCATAACCGAGAAAGAATTGACGAAGTTTTTTGCGACTCTTGTCTTGTTGTTGTGTTAAGTATAAAAAAATAAACTTTAGCTTTAGATTTTTTTTGGTTTTTTTTTTCATAGCAACAAAATATATTTTGTTAACTTTTGTGATTTGTGGTGTAACAAAACATATTACACGTAAACTCTACGTCTCACAACAAGAAACAGCTAGTTTTTATGATCTAAGTATACAACACGAAGTTTCCCTAAAAATTATTTATAATATTTATTGGCGTAATACATTTATATTGTATCTAGCAACAGTAAATCGCTAAAAAAAAGTAATAGAAACATACACCGAAATGTTTTCACGAGGCCCATAATCTTTCTTACAACACCCAGCATAAAAAACTAATGCATAGGCCTATTAAAGAGGTTTTGCAGAGCCTAGCCAAGTGTTCTTTACTCAGAGTAAGGAAGGGGTAGAGGGAGCAATGCGATTTGAAAAGGGGTTAATTATGCTACACCCATGTACTAAACCTCTCAAGCAAGCTCAATCCGAACTAAAGTGACAACAGCACGATCACGTGGTCACTGGTCCTTGTCTTATTGATCTATTCCTTATCACATTGTGGTTGGAACAAACCTATAATGAACCACTTTTTGAGACCTCGATTCTATAGTATTGTTCTCTCTACCCCTTTCTTACTCTAAGGTTCTTTAACACACATTACAAACTAGTTGATCAAGAAAACAAATTAAACTTCCGATTTAAATTTCATTAAATATTTTTAGGGTCCGTAGGCATAGCGTGGACCCTTATAATTATAATAAGTCTGTTTATCTGTCTGTCTGGAGGTCGTTAACGCACCTGTAACTCCAAAAGTATTAAAATAAAAAATTTGATACTTTATAGTGACCTTATGTGTAATAAACCTAACAAAGGAAATACAAATGGGAATCGCAAAAAACAACCCCTTATAAACTAAGGGAAAATGTTTAAGTGGTTGAACTTTTGTTTAAAGAAAATGCGTCATGTGGGGCGTTAAATAGAAAAGGAGGATGTCTTGAGTACAAATACATATATATTTGGTTTAGTTTTTGTACCAATTCACTTGTGAGAGAAATGATGTGTTATTAAAGGTCTTTTTAAGTTAATATTGTAACATTATTAAGTTGGATGACCTGATAGGTAACCAAGAATAAAGGTTATAGTTTTTTAGCGTGCTTACGAGTTTATTTCCCGTGTTCCCTTTTTAACTACTCGTCATTATTTTGAGTGTTAATTATATAACAAATATGTTAATAAAATATCGATTCCGATAACTTATCATAGCCACGACTTGACCGAGATACTGAAGGACACTCTTAGAGAGACTGAAACTACTACAAACAGAATCGCTATTGCATAGCCCCAAGAAATAAGCGATAGATGCATTAGAAGTAGAATTTTGAAAAGTTCTCATTCTGGCTGATAGTTAGGAGGCCTAGAAGGCCGGTGGTATTTGTGGCTGAAAATTGAAAGCAGATTTATAGGTAAAAGCCTTGCCATTACATAAGCCCTAAAGATATTTGCCAATGATTCTGCAGAGAATTTTTTAGATCAAATCAGAACAAACCAAAGCAGCACATACTCGACAACAGTGATGTTCCTAGAATAATAGCTAGTAGATTAACAGAATTGATTTATTTATAAGTACATCGGCAATTGAACTGCTTACTCGCTTTAACGAGAATTAATAAGTGGTAACGCCTCCGAACTCCGAAGGAAAGTTACAACAGAATAATTACAGGTTCGCATCTTCACATGAAGTTTCTTTTGATTAACTAATTAGAACCCATCTGACAGCAGAACTAACAAGGATAATTTAAAAGAGGTAAGACCTAAAAGGATAGCCGAAAATCTCCTAACCCGTAGCACAAGGGAAAGGAATTGTCTTTGGAGGAAGATTTAAGATTATGGAACTCAAAAAATGAGAAAGAGGGTAATAACACATTTACACGAGGGTCATCTAGGCATAGACCTGACAGCATGATAACAATCGGAAGGATAAATGTGGCAGGGATATGACTCGGACAAGAAAGCGAAGGAGTATACCAGAAGTAACTTTGCTCTCATTGCCAATACCCAACAATACCTTGGTTGAAACTTCATATCGACTGCATACGTAGCAAGGAAGAGTCGTAAGATTAAAGATTATTAATTAAGTAAAAATTCATAAATATTTCAGTACTCACTGTATAGCCTCATATTTGTCTTATGTGAACCCATTGAATTGTTGCACATGCACGTGTAATGTCCGAAATCCTTTGGACCAACAGGGCGAAGTCTTAATACAGACGTTACCAGGATTCCAGTCTCCTCCTTCTCCAATCCATGCTTATGACTGAAACAAAACCAAAAGACAAAATTAAGTATCTGCAGCAAATCAAGGTATAGAGATTTTTTTCTTTTATGAAACTAGGCAGCAAAATTGAATTTTGCTGACGAGTGATTAAGTTAGCCTCCGAGCCGAAGGCGAGGACAGGCTAGGAAAATTAATTGAAGAGATGAAGCCGAGGCAGTCAATAAATACACGAGGCAGTAATTATACCTTTGCTGCTAATGTTCCTTCACCTTGCATACTAGCTATTTGTGCAACTAGTGCGCAAAGTGGCAGCATGCAAAAGGTTTTACAATCTCAACTAAACCAGCTGTTCTGTTTAGAGCCAGTGTTGCCTTTTTTTTTGCCTGATTTAGCAAACCTGACCAAGCGCTGTAATTATTTTTCATCATATCTTTTACTCATCACATTTGATTCCTTTTTTTTTTTTAGATTGTCTATCTTTATCTATTGCTTTTTCAATCAATTTTCTGCCTGTTTTTCATATTTTAATTACAAATCCGTGAAATAATAATTTCCAGTCTAAAAACAGTCAAGTAATGCTTAATTTTGCTGCCGTGAGTAGATAAAACCAATTGTGAGACAATTATTCATGTAAGTCTTTATTTTCATTCCCAATAGTTAAGTAAATTTATTATATTTTATACCATTAATTATACTTAAGTAAGCAAACTTACTAAGAACTAAATAATCCCAATTAAGAGACATTTAAATTGCCAAAGAAGTTGATAGTTTGTACTTAATTTATTAACTTAATTATTTAACTAAATTCTCAAAGTAGAACTCTAAATTTTAAACTTAGTATGACCTGTTTAGGTTTAATAAAGGAAAGTTGTATTAATTAAATCAAAGTAAGTTTGCAACATCATGAATATTGTGCAAAGTAAGTAACATTAAAATATAAGAAAATTTAGTCATTAAAGGAAGTAATAAAGGGTAATTACATTGTGTACAAAAAATGAATAACATTTTCTCTGATTAGATTTTTCTCAGCTGATACATTAGGCAGAATTAATATTAACAACAAGTAGAGGTTATCATCGTATCTCAGTGTGGGGTGAATTCGAAACTGCAGTCTGTGCCAAACGAGAGTTGGTGCGTTGACATGACGAGAAAAACTAGCAAATGGGGTGGTGAGCCAATGAAAGCTCAAGATTTTCCCTCTGGAAACCTTATAAGAAGGTAAATGTAGTGGCTTTATTTTTTCCCTCAGAGGTTGGCCAATCTGTGTGACACTCGATTTCCCGCGCTGTCAACGCACTAACACTCGTTTGGCACAGACTGTAGGCTGAATCTAAATGGTTAGAATAGCAGAGAGTTTTAAATGTTACACATTGATGATCATATAAATTGACATCACAACGAATGGGAGATTGTGGCCGATACCTCATTCTGTAATAACCTAAAGTTAAGTAACCATAAATGAAACGGTAAAGCAACACATCACACACATAGTGGATTTAAGAATATTATTTGCTTTATCTGTTCCTTATCTAAAAACATATGTGTTTTATATTATGTATAACCTTATTAGCACCACAAATGACATTCCCGCCCTTTGATCGGTGTACAAACATCACTTTACTGCGACCCTAGCGCTACTGAGAGTTGCGCATCCACAAGGCGTCTATTCTTTGGCCGTCCAGCCAAAATTTCGTTATATAGTATCGTTTTCCGCAGTTAATTTATAACTCATCTTTAATTGCTGATTTTATACGTCCGTGCTTTTTTCACTGTTAAAAATATAAACCAATACCGCTGCAAGATCTTCTCCACGTGACCGACTCTTCTTATCAAGACCACCAATGTCCGATAACATCAAATACCATGTGATAAAGGTTATTAGCATCAAGGGTGACCTGGATGCTAAAGATTATCTTTTTCATCTTATTTATTTCCCATATTTTTTCTTATATCATAAGTGTTTAAAGTTGTCCAGCGTGCTATATAGGACCGAAAGTTTTTTCTTTCTCTCCAACACCAATAGAATATATTTTTATTTTGGAAGCTTTTACTAATCATTATATTATTTTTAGCCATGTCTAAAAACTTAAAAAAAAGGATGATAAATTAAGATGATAAGACCTTAATACATTTCATAATTAATTACACACAATAAAGTTTAGATTCTCTCGCTGTATAGTCTTAACATAATTAAGCAACAGTTAATTGAATTAAGAAAGAAAATCCATAGTCATCAAGACAAGCTACAAATTATAATTTAATGAGAAAAAAGGAGGGAAATGCTTTTAAAAATAATTAAGAATGACCGACTGATAAAGAAGTACATACATTTTAACACTTACATTATTTGTTTTGTTTTTTTAAATAAAAACGAATAAATAATGAGGATTATTTAAGAATAATTTAATTAATCGGTAATAGTGAATTTTAGAATTCTACCGGCAGAACTTATCACCAACAATTAAAGCCGAAATACACGGCGACACTTTTGTTGCTAGATTGGGTGTCTAGATTGAGTGTCGCAGTGGAGACACCACCGAGAGTGGACGCTAGACCACCCCCACTCCTACCCACTCCGGTCTAGCTAGTTGCGCTCTCGGTGTTTGTTTTCCTCGTGTAGACAAGACACCTGTCATGTCAATTTGCTCTCGCACTCGGTCTAGGCTAGTTTCAGC
>KZ652157.1:120832-143367 GCA_001010745.2 Gerris buenoi
AAAAAAAAAAAAAAAAAAAAAAAAAAAAAAAAAAAAAAAAAAAAAAAAAAAAAAAACAATATTGAAAATAATACAATTATTTCAAACCTTCTATGGAAAGTTTATATTTTATATTAAGAATTTAATTACAATCAAGCTTTCCTAGAATAGAACATAATGAAGAAAATTTATTTCCCTTAATTGATCTAATACCCATTTATATTAGTAGAAGAAAATGCAGAAGGCCGGTAAAATTTAAATTGATTCACAGTAACTATTTTTTTGATTAAGAATCTTCTGTATAATTATTTGCATTTTTTGTTTTTTCATTTCAGAGAAAAAGATAAATTTATTTATGAAGCAAAGTTATTAATGATATACTCTAGAAAAATTTGTATTATTAAAGCTTTAACAGATTGTATTTCCAATACATTCATTTGTTATACCTCAGTTGAGTATTGAGAAAAATATTTCGTCTCCCTTCATACCTTCGCTAAACCTTTTACAATATACTAACGAAACAAATTCTTATATCCTAAGGTAACAAATTATTATTTCCACCGTATGATTTTCATACATAGAAGAAGCAGATCATAATTACGAACATAGTTTTCAGTCTGTATTTCAAACGATTGACTTAAGTACGATACTCATTTACGTGTATATTAATTTGCGAACTCCTCATATTATGTAGCATACGACTTAGATAAATGGGCTGAACTAATAATAATTTGCAGTTAGTTTTTAATTTTGCGCGCGCAGCACACAAATCATGATTATATCTAAGAAAGTACCGAATTATAAACATTTTATCTCTGTTTAGATGCGTAGAAAGTGATTTATTACGTATTTGTATTCATTGCGCATGCGCGTCACATAATTCTGAAGAATTCTTTTTTTTACGCCCTAGGTCGGTAAAACGGCATTTTGCATTACTCGTGTGGTTTTACTACCCTCGCTGTCGCTCAGTGCAAACTCCAAACTCGTATGCAAAATGCTACTTTCCACACTAGACGCGTAATATACTATTACGTATTTCTAGTAGAAGTAATTCAAAAGAACGCGGTTGAAAAATTGTTCTAGTGGCCCAAAGTGCTGACAATATATAAGAATACTTACAACTACGACTGTGATTTTCGTGGTTGCTCAGATACAGGATACAGAAGGTACACAGCTGTAATTAAGCTAAGAAATGGCCAGATTTAATCAGACTAAGAACTCGAAAACATCTATGTGATAAGCAGGCTCAATGAAAGCAGGTGATAGCTGGTGAATATGCCCATAGGCCATTTTAATATAGTTTGTAAACATAGTCTTTAGGGGAATTGGGGGAATTGTGTTTGTTTACTGTCTTTGTTTAATTTTGAGTTAAAACGAGAATATATTTTCATACACAATAGGTTTGTTCCAACAAAGCAGTGTACCGTCCGCGGGATTGTCACCGACATGCGCAATAGATAAAAGCCATTCTAAGCCGACTTGTGACAGTGTTTCGTACCGTCCACGAAACTGTTCTAACCCCGGCAGGGATCGTTTGCGAACCGTTCACTGTATGAACCTAACGAACCTCCGACAATACCATGTACTGGTTTTTATGACATGCGCAGTTATGTAAATAGTCACAAATATCAACAGGAAGGTTCCCTAACTGTTAGGTTTCCTTGAATGTTTTTAATAGAGTGCGAATTATAGTCCTAAACCCGTTCCAACCTGACATGATTTATTACAGTACAATGTTAGCGCATGCGTATAAAACCTGTCCTAGACGATTCCCGAACGTTCCGCGGGACGATACAAAGGTTGGCACAAATAGAGGGGTTGGAACAAACCTAATAAGTTAAGCGTGTAGAGAATATCACCACCTGTTTTGGTCTCCATTACCTTCATTACAATTACTTTTTTTTCTGCAACATATTGCCAACCCTTAGAGGGATTCTAAGCTTATTGTCCTATATTGGAAGATTAAAAAACCCTTAAAGGTACGTTTAGACGGTTCAATTTCATTATTCAATATGAATAAACAAAAATCTTTCAATAAAATTGAATGCCTCTATACTGTTAAGACAAAGCAATCAAATTGAATCCCCAGTGAAAAAAAAACTAGGTCAAAAATAAACATAACCTACGCAGCTAAAACAAAAAGAAAACCAGCTGTTTACATAGTTCAATTTGATGTTTCCATGGAGCCATTCAATAAGATTGCTTAAAAGTTGAAATAGTTCAACTTGGTTTTCATTGGCATTTCCAATGTGCAATTACGTTGAATTGGTGTCATCATGTTTAATTTTTATTGATTTAGCCATGTTTCAATCAAATTGAGCAATAAAATTGAACCTTTAAACCTAAACGCACTTAAGAATTTCTTTATCCACGATGTAACAATAAAAAATGAACAGCAAAAAAGCAGCAGTAGTTGTTTATTACCAAGGGAAAGGGATACAAACAGCATAATTCTGAGCGCGTTAGAGATCAAAATCAAAAACAAGAAATGACCTAAACGTTCTTGTAAACTATTTGACTCTGTAACGCCTGCGTCAATTGAGATAAAATAGTTATCTCTTAATCGTTAGTCGATAGTGAGCAATATCGACCAAGGTTCAATGACATTATATAATAAATAGCCTTCATCCGGGCTCATGAAATTCGAAACTCTTGAAATTTTCTCAAGATCCCCAAGGAAAATGTACAATATTTTAATAAAGCGCCCTCCTAAATTTAATTATAAAAATCAGTAAAAAACATTTGAACTCAAATATACTCCAAAAAAGAAAATTTGGAATTGTGGAATTTTATTTGGAGATTCTCTGAGATAAGAGATGGTCGTAAAAAACAAAGAGTAGCATGTTCAATGAAGGTTCGTTTCTATCTCAGCCGCACTCTCTGAGATTTGAGCAAAAAGTGAAGTTGGTCATGTTCTAACAATACGCAAATATCTTATAAGCCATCTTTCAAATTGTTGTACTCAATTACTAATAATAACTGTGTCTAATTTTCTAAAGATAATGACAGGAAAGCCTAGGTTACTGTTAGCCCAAAATATACCAATTTTATGATTAATGTCCTTTTCTTGTCTTAACAAGATTAGAGCCTTGGTGACGTCAAATTTAACAAGAATGACCTATGACTTTGGTAATATGTCATTGTGTCACCTATTTATGATTCATTAATAGTTAAATTAACTTAGACACTACTAATCATAGGCAAATAGGTAATGACACAATTGTAATAAATTAACATACTTATATGATACAATTAAGGAAATTGATACTAAATCAAATAAATAGATGATAATTATAGATATGATTACATCCAACAGGGTAAAACGCAAGGGATTAGGAATACGATGGTCCTGTTCCATCGTATTTGGTGGATAAAAGAAACACAATTAGTTAAAATGTACGTGGCATTTTCTTCAATCTACAGTCTACAATAAATATGACAACTGGCAAGTCAAATTTCTTAGTCCATTTAATAAGTAATTTTATAAAGACATGAATCTATAGCCTTTTAACGTGATTAATCTTTTTTATGATCGTCTTAGGACGTTAGCATTATAATAAAATGCATAAATTAAAAATATGTTCATCACTACAAGTGAACGACACCAACGTAAGCTGATAAAGTGCAAGGCAGTTTGGGATTTCTGCCAAGAGATAGCACTTTCCGCTTTGGTAAATTGCCTGCTTAAGATTTCACTATAAACAGGTTGCCCCATTTCAAGTGGATCAAACGGCTATAACTTTTAAACTAGGAAAAATTCCGAGAAATTTTACAAGTAAAAGTTGTAGTACTTTAGACGTAGTTTAATGAAAGAAAAATAAATCATTTATTCCACCCTTCTAGCCCTTCGAAGAATAAAGTTTCCTCATGACCCTATTTTTTCACTATAAGTTCACTAAAAAGCATGAAAACAATGATTATTCAATTTTTGAATGTCTTTAGTAGTAGTCTTTAACAGAAATAGCGGGTCTTTTTTATTATTCCCTCCCCCCCCCCCCCCCCCCCCACATCTACCAGGAGATTTTTCGCAGAAACAGGGTTGCACCTTTAACATTTATGGTTGTCTGCCCAAGCAGACAACTGTGTATAATACAAATGGTTATAAAAAAACTCACAATTTATTATAATAAAATCATTTTTTTAAATAAAAAAAAAAACAATAACACTCAAAGTTCATTTACCTGGAGGCCAGTATAATACAATGATTGTTAGAATTATTTGCTGAAACAGATCTTGGTCTCTCTACCTTTAGCAAACTAACATCTATGATTATACTAATACCTATAGTGACTGATTAATTTTTCCTTCAAACTCTAATGAAACAACAACATAATTTTAGACCAAGGTCATAAAAAGTATAAATATAAATATGTCTATAAATAATGAGGTGCTTAACCTAAAGCGTGATTTTAGTGCACTAAATAGAAAGCCCCATAAAAGTTGAAGGGTACAACCCTTTATTTGCTAAAAATCACCCGGTAGGAGTGGGGGGGTTACAAAAAAAGGCCCGAAATAGCCTTCAAAGTTGACTACAGGGTTGTTACAAGAAAATTTAATGTAACATTTAACATAAATAATTTCATTTTTTTAAGTTATTACTTGCTAATGAAGATATTTTAGAATCATTTACGAATATTTTGGATAGTCTAAATCCAAAATAGTCTAAGATTGTCTAAATATTGACTTTTTTCCCGCTATCAGTTTACGTATTCACAATTCTATTTATCGCCCACCACTTGTAAACATTCGTATCCAAAACTATTTTAGGTCTATTTTACAGCCCTAGGGCCTGTAAAAATAAAGCATGCATTTTTACAGGCCGCTAGTTGGAGAAGCGGCCGCGGCATGCAGGAAGCGTTAGTAGTTCTAAGCGTCAGCTGTTCCCTATGGATCTATGGTTTTATTCTAAATATCCTTTTAGGTATTATCCTTCTTAAAAAAAACTGTTTTAAAACTCATTGCGAATGCAAAATAGGAATATTTGGTTTAATAAAAAGGAATCTTCCTGCAAGAAGTGTTCTCTATGTTGTAGAGATAAACAATAGAGTTCCAGGGTGGTGGATTGGTTCAATGACCCCAGTCAATTGGCCGGCATGTTCACCAAATCTTAGCCCACTAGCCAATTTTCTATGAGGTAACCTAAAAGATAAAGTCTTCAAATTTTTAAGATAGCACTTGTAATTTAAATCTTGAAATTAAATAATATTTATTTCTTTTTCTTTAAACCTATTTGTCCGAAGTTAAATCAAACTATACATAATTATTTTTCAATTTATAAAAAATAGTGGAAAAAGTAGTAAATTAAACATATTTTCTCTTTGAGAAAGTGGGATTTAGATTATTCAAATTATTCGTAAAAGATTCTAAAATAAATTCATTAGCAAGTTATAACGTTTAAACATTTTTAAATATAATAACTTAATGATACATTACTTTTTCTTGTGAGATCCGCATAGTGAAGTAGTCAACATTGAAGTCTATTTCTGCTTAAACTATAAATGACGTACAAAAATCTAATAAGCATATTTTTTTCATACTTTTTAGTGAACTTTTCAGAAAAAAATTAGGGTTAAGAGGAAACCAGCTTCCTCGAAAGGCTATATTGACCCTTTGAAGAGTGGAATTTTTTCCTTTTCTTTAAACTACGCTTTAAGTACTACAACTTTTACGTGAAACATTTTTCTCAATTTTTCCTAGTTTAAAAGTTATTGTAGCTGTTTCCATCTTCTTGATTCGCCATTTTATCCACTTGAAATGGCACACCCTGTATGCTGTTCACTTTAAGAGTGGCGCTTCCTTTATATACTAAAGGTATGTGCAAAGAGACTACAAAGAAGGAAGTTTTGCAGAGAGTTTTAATTAAAGACAAGTAAAGAAGAAAACAGTAACTAAGTCTTGTGATTCCCTTCGTCTCAGCTAGACACGTATAAGGATTAACGAATCAAAACTTTCTTGGGGCATAAGAAGAAGATTACGAGAACACATTTATCTTACTAACACAGATCACTTTTTAATATGCATCCACAATCCACATCCACAATATACCTTTACATCAGTTTTAGCAGCTGTGTCTATATCAATACTTATTTAGACCCAGATAATAGTCATTAAATAGATTCGGCTTAGCAATACGATCCTAGTTAAGGCAGTTCTTTGAGTAAAGGTAAGAAACAAATAGTTGAAAAAAAATACTAATTTTTTGGAAAAACGTCGAATCAATAGATATTTTTTTGGGTATTGGATCCACATAACGACATTTCAATGCGTTTCCATCAAGTGGAGAAAACCAGAATAGATTTGTCTGATTGATAAAGTAGATGAATGTTAAGATGCGAAATGATGAAACATTAATCCATTTTGATTACCATTTGATTCACTACGAGCTCTGATATAATTTTATATTATAAAATTTAGAACTTCTATCGGCTAAATGCTAAATATAGTATTCAATGAATATATGCTAACACCATCCTCTCTCTATTCTCTTTCCCAAATCACTCTTAACGTTTAAATTTTAATACCTTTTCTGACTTGGCAAATTCACACGCCAAAGAGGCTAAAATTAAATGCAGTGTTGTATACAAATTCGTATCCTTGTGCTGCGTCGCTCAAATGAAAAAAATAATATTTATTATTTGAATTAAGTTTGTGGTGTGAATTTGCCAAGTCAGAAAAGGTATTTAAATTTAAACGTGTAGAGTGATTTGGGAAAGAGAATAGAGAGAGGAAAAGACAAACATCATGTTCTTGCACTGGATAAATTAGTCCTATAGTGGAACTTACTCGGACAGTGGGAGAATTGGCTAAACCTATGATCTCACTACTTTTTACGCGAGACTTGGTTTATTTTTTTACACTTTTGTTTTTGTTGGGATTCATTTAACTTCTAATTCTTTTATCTAAAAGATAAATCTTTTTTTTGCTTCCGTCCATATCGAAGGTAGAAAAAGCATTTGCTAATGCTTGTGACAAGCTATAACAATGTGTTTGATACCATTCGCACTGATAATGGTGAAAACTATATTTTTTGTTTGATTTCGAATTCAAACTTCCCTTAACCAGAATGCTTTTCAGACACAAGGGAACATTTTTAGTCCCTCGTCTGCCTGTCGACCCTTGATGCCTTACATTTTATGATGGCTACTGAGTAGTCTAATTTTGCTAAATCTGGATGGCAAAGATACCTCACCCATTGTCCCATACTAATCTCAACCTTCTGCACACATTGAGTCCACTCTTGTGCATTTCTCATACTTTGGAATCTAATTTAGTATAGTGGAGGCAATGTTCCAAATTAAGTTACAAAACATAGTGAAATACGAAAATCAAATTAGATTATTAAAAATTATAATTTAAGCTAAATTAATAAGCTTGTTCGATTTTTTTAATTTTTTTTATTTAAACATCTAGTTCAAAAAACAGCAACAAATTATCTTGTTCTCTTTTATATTTCAAATAAAATTATGCAAATTCTACCTTGGTGTATTTTATCTCTGATATTAATTTTAAATATGAAATAATAAAAAAGAGAAAAACGTTTCTTAATTAGCCAGAGGGATGAGACAAGATCTTAATATAATAATAAAAAAATACATGGAAAATCTATTTATCCCTTAATTATAATTATAATCAATTAAAAAGTTTTTTTGTTCTTTAATCAAAGTATCAAATTAAGAACAAATAAAGTTTTTAATGAAACAATGCAAAGTTAAAAAAAAGATGAAAAGGATGTATTATTAGACATTTATTAATTCAATATACATACATTTTTCAGCGGAACAAGGAAAATGTTGGTACAGTAAGAGAAATTTCGTTTGATCTTTAAGGATAATAAAAAATTATACGAAATATAATTTATTGCTATTCAAAATATCATCTGGAACTCTGACGAGGAAAGTTAAGGAAGATGATTACAGAAGATGCCACCGACGTGAACGGACCAACTAAGCTGACGTGACTGTAGGAACTTGAATAATTTTGTTTTACCTGGATAGTACGCCAGAATAGGTTCCTATTCAGAAGCTAAGCAAGTACTTAAAAACAACTTTTTTTTAATCTCCTTCTTATGTTCCTTTTGATATTCTAGTTCGAATTTGATAAGAAACATTGATTAATTATGTTAATGGTCTAACCCATACAGGCATAAATCAAAGGCAGAAAAGCACTGAGGTTATTGCGCTTGGTTGGTCAAATACTAAGGTTCAGCCTGGTGCAATCTAAGCACGAGCATCGAATAATCAAAATCAGCCAAATGCAGATGCAGATGTGTCGAAATTAATCATATCTTGAACCCGATCGATGACCATGACCACCTAAGATAGGCAAATGACTATTTTATAAATTTAGTTTCGTTCTTCTCTCAAAACATAGCCAAATCATCCAAACACAGACGAGTAGAAATACATCAGATCTTGGGACATAAAATTGTCACCAATGTGGCCGCAGTAGCTGTACTAGTTATTTTAGTTTATTTTGTATTGTTTTGATTTACTTTATTTGATGTACCGGTAAAGGAGTTTTCATAGTTAGGCTAAATGTTAAGAAAGATTAGTTGAATTGTGAAATGGGACAACACAGGAAAACTTCTTTTACGGTTAATATTTATTACTGTATAGTTAACAAATGAGGATATCCCTACCGTCGATACTTCACTGGACCGATTTCTGCTAAACGCCATCATCAGAAGAGTCGAAGTCTCTCGTTCGAGAATGAAGTTCTCTCATGTAGACGCGATGAGTGCGTTGAGTGCTACGAGAGACTTCGACTCTGCTGATGATGGCGTTTAGCCGAAACCGGTCCAGAGATCTCTGTAGGGATCATAATAGTATCGTCGGTAGGGATATTCTCATTTGATAACTTACGAACTTGCGGTAACAACTTACAATTTGATTTTTACTGTATAGTTGTACATTGCACAAAGAGCTACTAGCTAGTTGTACATTGAACTAAGAGCTACTAGCTAGTTGTACATTGTACTAAAGTAAAGAACAAGGTAAAATCAGTAAAGCTTTTTCTTAAGTCTATCAAGATCACACTGCACTCACACCTAAGATAGGCAAATTACTATTTAATAAGGTTGAGTTTCGTTATTCTTTCAAAACAAAAGTCGAGAAATATTAAACGGAAGACCGCCAAAAGATAACAGGATTTTACGACCAAAAATGCGTATGAAGTTCAGAAAGACTGTAAATAGGAAGGTTCAAATTTAAATTTAATTATTGCGTTTTAATGGTTTACTTTTGGTGGAGAGACCACTAACTTTAAAATTGATTATTAATCTTGCAGAGAGGAACGGGCAATTTTAATTATACAATTGATATCCACACCACTTGCGTAAAAATTCTTAAAATAAACCTTTCTCTAGGATTACGCAGATTGAAAAAGCGTCTTTATTGTATTAAACAATTTTACAAACACAAATTGTCACAAAGCATAGTTTCAATTAGTGTTACATTAGCTGTTAAAATAGATAAATATATCTAATTCGATTAATTATAGATCACACAATTAAGGTTATATAATACAAGTAGGTTAAGGTAGGTAGGGTTATACACATTCAATATACAAGAGGTGAGTGTGATGTGTAAAGCAACTCTTGTTATTTCAAACACACAATCAGTATTTTGCTTAGTATTAGTATTTCTTAGTAAAATACGTTTAACAGTTTTTCATTTTAACCAATAAAATGTACATCACTATATACACTGAATTTATAAGCGAATTGTTGTGATAAATTATACAGCAAAAATTAGGTATAATAACAGAGAAAAAGAGAGAATACATTATTATATACTTCATTTACCGAAGAAAACATTGAGAAAAGTGTTTATACTAAGAAAAGTAGCTGGATAATCTCTTTTCCACCGAGTTTAAAATGAAAATCATGTGAAACTGAATCTGGGAGCTTGTGCCGTTCTTTTTTCGGGTTTAATATTATCCTACGTGTAACCCTCTTCAAGAATCCCCTTCGCCATGGTTGGTATAATGGAAGAAATTTACCCAACCTACCTCCTTGGAATAACCCCCTCCAGGGTTATTTTACATTTTCTCGTTGAGTGAAAACCCACACACACTAAAAACCTTACTAGTTGAAATCTTAAAAGTTTTCAGTGTATGAGGGAAAAAAGGATCTTAAAAGCATCGGAATTTAAACAGGAAAATTGGTTTATTTAGGAATAGTAATACTTTCTATGGGGAAATAAACGATGTGTAATGATGAACTTGCAAGAGGTCAGAGGTAAAGTACAATATCGTTTCTTTTTATTGTTTTTACACATTTTATGTTAGTTAATATATTTAACAATTAAATGATAAACTAAAAGCTATGAATACACCACGATTTAAAGTGGCAGCATCCATTTACATGCTGCCAACATTATGTTGAGAAACAAGAACAACACGGATTCAAGCAACCGGCAACATTTTTCTTTGATGCAATGCAACCAGCTGTTGTTGCTTGTTGACGATAGATTAGTTGATTACATTTGCTAGATCCCTACGAAAAATACATTAAGGTCTATTCCATATCTTAAAGTCTACAAAATGGATGTACGAGCGAGAATAATCCAGGGGGAATTAATAGTTTACTGTTTGTTTGTACTATATAGAGTCGATTACGCTGGTCTACTTGACGCTGGTTGGCTTTAAAAAAACAGCGAAATAGCGAATCGACTTCAGTCGATTACGCATTGAAGGTAAAAAAGCAAATGTGGTGAGGAGAGGAAACAAGGTTTCAAAGATTACTTTAGATTTCGTATAATAATTTACGACTTGAATACTGATAACAGCAAGCAAAGGTAGAAAACACAGAGTTTACCTCACTGATAAAGAAAAATAAAAAAATTCCCTACTTTTTGGACAAAACATTGTATCATGGATACAATCAAAAGATATTCAATTTTGTTCCACTAGGAGCACTGATATCATTGTATATTACATTTAGAAAATATTTACTACAACGCTTCTTTTGGCGAAATATAGTACTAAAAGTGAAAACCAATCAAAGCTTCTATTTTTCATGTCGCTTTATGCGTGACGGAAAATTTGGACTATCAGCAGCCCAAATACATAGCCAATATTCATGTTAAAAAATCAGTAAGAGCGATTTTGTAAATAGCAAGCATAATATCAGTAATAGTAGGCCGCAGGCAATCAGCGTAGTGTAATCGACCCCAGAATCTTACTAGAATTACCAGAATCTTAACGTTCAAGTAAATAATCTGTGACTTAGATGATATATTCTGTTAAACTGTTCTCAAGAATTCTTAGCACAGGTATGTAAAATTAATCTTCTTCTTCGAAAAGTTAACCTTATTTAGAGAGTTAACCTTATGTAGATGTTGTTGTTATAAATGTATGCCAAAAAACAACATTCCCCTAAGAAAGGAAACATTAAAATCAATATAAAAAAATGTGGCTGATTTTGTTTTTTTACAAGAACATTATTTTTTTAGTTCATTTTATCATGCCAAAGTTTTGTTATCAATTTTGACTTGAACGAACTCATACTTATTTTTTATTTTTTTTTTTTTAGTAGAAAAGTAACAATGCAATTTCTTTAATATAAGTCTTGGTTTTTCCTCAAGTCGAGTATTAGAAGGCTCGGTAGAATTCACATTCCGTTACATCTCAAGAGAATAAGAGGCAGAAAAAAAAAATGAAAAGAAAAGAGTGTATTATTATAAATAAAAAGATATGGAGTGATGTAGGAGTGAGGTAGAAGTCTAAAGTAATTTTGTCAAGAAAAACCCCTACACTTCAGTTCCCCTTGAGAAAAATATTGGGTAAAGGAGGGGGGAGAAGGTTCTTCTGTTGTGAAGAGAAGGAGAAGGACCCACTTCAGTTTCCCTGGGTGAAACCCCATGAGGGCAGGTGTTTATCACATCCTTACCCCCTTAAGTCCCACGAGAAGGAGGGGGCGAGAAAATTTAGAGTTAAGACGCAACTATTTTCTCCTACAAAAAAAGTGAGTTTCTTATATTTATATAAATATAGGACCTTTTATCCCCCTTCTCTTAAAGGCAACTCACGAAATTCCATTCTTGCCATGAGACGGAAGGGAGTGAACGGCATGGAGAGTACTGACTGGAGGGGAGAAATGTTGGACCCTTGGGATGAGGGTAGTACCTCCCCATCAGGAGAAATCTTCACCCTATGGAGCCCTTTCTACAGTTTTCTCAAAATTGTGTCTCGTTCATGGCGTGATACTTTTCTTTATACATGTATAAATAAACCATTTCCACTCTTCTAAAAGGACTATAAAATTTCAACAGAGCTGGGATTTTTCTTATTGATTTCTCGAATAAAGGTTATGTATGTTTGATTTTTTTTTTTTTTTAAAAAACTCTATTCAATTCAGCATAAATAAGAGTCAATATGACTTTTAAATAATAATAAAATAGAAGGAATTATATGAACGATTTCTAGAAAAACTAGCTCTAGCGAGAAAACAAATATTTAAAGGAATTTTCTCTGAATAAAGTAAAGCATTTACGTTTCAACAAGTTTAAAGATATTTTAAAAAACATAAAGTAGAAAAAAAGATTCGAGAAAAATTAGCATAAAGCCAGTTATGACAGCGATAGAAAGAAAATTTAAAGAGATAAATATGAGTATGAAAAGAAGAAAATAAAAGGTAAGTCATATTGGAGTAAATACAGCCAAAAAGATGAGATTTAAAAATATTATTAACAGAAATATTCAAGGCAATACATAGGCCTATAGATATATACAGACAATGAATCAGATAAAATCCAATTATGTTGAACTCATTCAGAACTACAAGTAGTAAATATAACTACACTACTACAAGTAGTGACTGCAGTAGAGTAAATACGGCAGAGCGTATTTCGAGACCACATGTTTTAGGTGAACAAATAAATTAATTAAGCTACTCTAAGAAAAAAAGATGAAGCCAAGAGGGTTATAAGATAAGAAGATCATGTGGAGGAAGTTGTGATGCGTCTTTTGTGTTGTTTTTAATTTAAAAGATAAAAGAAGATCATGTGGAGGAAGTTGTGATGCGTCTTTTGTGTTGTTTTTAATTTAAAAGATAAAACACATATAAGTATTTTTCCCCCTCATTTTTAGGTGAGGGAGGACTTTTTTCAGGGGGTTATGTTTTTTAATTTTTGGGAGCGAAACGGTAACCATTTTGGACACGTGATTGACATATATTTGATATCTTCTATGATAGATAACCCATTCAAAAATTACAAAAAATAAAAAATGTGATCCGCTCGGATTTGCTCGCTGATCGAAGACATTTCGAGTTGTGAAGTTCGAAACATTTTTCTTGTTTTTGGGGAAAAATTTTTTACTTGTATACTAAATTTCAAATCTATAGCTACAATAGGTCGGGAGATATATGATCCTGCGACGGAAGGACGGACGAACAATATTACCCAAAGCATAAGGGTTTCTAGGACGACTTTGAAACCCTAAAAAGAAATCATTTGGAGTAGAACAGAACCGTATTCATAATTCAGTACTGAGCAGTGTCTTTTCAGGCGTTCCCGTCGGTTTTGTGACAATTGAAACGGAAAATTTACTATGCTTACAGTTTATGCCAGCTGACAACTGACATGAAATCCTGCGTTACGCAGGAAATCTGTTGTATGAACAAAATGTTTTCCCGGGCCTATGACTTATAAATCAGAGAGTCGAGCGATAGGATAGGAATGGTAACTGTATTTCAATGGTAGACATAAAATAGAATGCAACTTGAGGATGAAAAGTGGTTAAAGCGAGCCTTCACTCTAATGCTATTCCCAAAAATATCATTTAAATTAAACGCTTGCTGCATGCTTGTCGGGTTGCGAATTGTACGTTTACCCTAGAGAGTCGTACTGTTACGTCTTCTCCTACAATGGATATTAGGCATTTCAAAGCGGCAAATTTACGTTACTGCGTTCTAAACTGTGGAAACAGGACTAGTTTTTGTTCCCTGATAATTGTCACTGGAAGAATGAAAGCTTTAAAGAATTAAAATATTATGAATATAAAACTATTTTGTTTCTCAATAGTAATCTTATTCCGTGCTACTTGTGATTTAATCTTCAATGAAGTCCTAAACCAAATTTGGAGTAAAATATACAATATAAGGGACAAAAGATGATGCAGAAGGAAATTTACTGCGGAAGATTTTTTAATAAGGATTAAGGGCTGCCACAACTCTGCATGAGAATAATACTTTGATGGGCTCAAGAACCAAACATTACACCAAACCAAAGTTGTTGGGGAACAACTTTGTTTCCCAGTTTAATCCGCATCAGTTAAAGAGTTTGAAGTCCAAAGTTTCGCTTCCACTACTGGAAGCATCTTCAGGGATGCGGTGTACGGCGATATTAACTCGGAAGCAACAAGATATACTACCTTGATTTTGTTTTACAAATTTTCCAATTTTTAAAAATAGAAAACAAAATAGAGCGTACAAAGGAGGATAAATCTTAAGGTCCTTTAAGATGGACTGCACTACTGCCAGCATCATTCGTTTAAGTTTTTATTTCAGCTCTTTCCATTTATAACTTTTATAATGAGTTAAAGCAGTATTACTTTTTTTTTATATTATTCAAAGCGTTAAAAATGTTCAACAAAGAATAATAGCATAATTTTATTTTTTCTAAAAAAAGAAAAGAAAATGGAGTCATAAACGGAGAATCTTGAAAATTTAAAATAAACTAATAATTCTCTCTTTAAAAAAATAAAATAAAATAAAAATCCCCTTTCCTGAAAATTATAAACAATCGTAAGAAAGTAAGAAAGTCGTGTTGCTTTATTTTTTACCTCCGTAGATAACGTATATTGTTGTGAGCGTGCATTATGCTGTCTAGAGTGAAAAAAAAAAACAACAACAAAAAACTTTGGCTTTCCCATGGTAAACAAAGAGGGTTTACGTGAATAGAACACATACCCCTAATCTTGAAAAAAATCCCCCACAGAAAAGCAGAAAAGATAACGCAAACAGAAAGAAGGAGTGGAAAAAAAAGCAAATTTAAAAAGCCCGGGTAAAATAAAGCGTTGGTAAAATAAAGGATGAAGGAAGTTAGATGAGGGAAAAAGAGCGCTCCCACGAGTTTATTTTACCAACAAGATACTGTGACAGGTCACGTTCCCAGCAGGAGGAAAGAGTTGTTAAATTTTGAAACTTAGTTTTTACTCCCTGTTGTTGTTCAACTGCAGTAAAACTGGGCAACAGGACGTAATAAAATGCTCTTTTCCCTGTTGGACTAAGTAGCATCTTCAAGCTTTTGTTTTCCTACTTCTTTCTTCCGAGTCTTTTAAAGATGCTCTTTTCACGTTCTTAATGTAGCCAAAAGAGAATAATTGGAATGTGAGACAAATTAATAGAGTTTCACTATTAAAGTTTAAGTACTTAAGAGGCTTGTGACTTGCAATATACGATTAGCCATCGCATGTCATGATGAAGCAACCGCGATCACTCTTTATGCTTGTTCATGAGGTCGTTTTTTGCATCGAATCTTCTATACTCTTGCAAGATATTCTAAATAAAAAATAAGTGTGGTGTCGCGGGACACCCGTTAGGAACAAAGATCCGTACGCTATTCATTAAATATAAATTATAAAATCACACTGCTAATATATGGTGGATTTAGTAAAGAGACAAAATTAAAAGTAACTAACAGCTTGTACTTAGCGGTGTTTAAGCAAAATTAAAAGAAAAGAAATGTTTATCATTGATAGCAAGCGCCTTGCAATAAATACGTATTGCATATTGAGAAAACATTTTATCATGATTAGTTGATAGTTAAAGAGGATGGATGTAGTACAGTGATTCCCATACACATTTACGACCCGGCCAACTCCATTTAAAATATTATATAATATATCACTTTACTACACCAAATCTTCTGCTTGTATGCCTTTTTCAATAGTACTTTAGACGATGTCTATGAATTTTTATTAAAATCGTTTCATTTATAAAATTCGTTTTATTTATTCTTACTTTTACGCGGAGATAACGTTGTCCAACGAACAAGTCCTTGGCATTAGTAAAATGAACATGTGTACCAAATTTCAACTAAATTGGTCTTCCTAAACTCGAGTTATCGTCATTGGACGGTTTCGTGACAGTTGATTTTGTGGCGGTCGTTCTTTTCCGATTTAATCCCGGGCTCCAGACGCTGTTGCGCATAAGGACATTCACTCCAAAAAAATGGCCCCACATCGTTCAGAGTAGTATAACAATTAACGCAATATCTTAAGATATCGTCAGTGAACCCGGTCTGAATAAAATATTTGGCTTTGGGGTGTTTCATAAACATAAACTGATTCATATTATAAGACCGCAAGTGGAGTTGATTTCAATAGAATATTGTAAAATGGAAAGCCTCTCCACAAAAATAACGTTTATTTCATATAACTATAGTTTTCGGCCTCATCAGATCACCTACTCTAGGTCATCATCAGTGCTGGTAAAAGGTAAAGCAAAAATTCCAAAGTGAGTTCACATGAGAGACTAAAAAAGGACAAAGATTTCATTAATGAAAATTGAAAAAGACGGACGTAATTTAGTCATTTTAATCGGGGTCCGTTTCTTTTGTCTCTCATGTGAGTCACCGTCGGGGTTTTCCTTTACTTTTTACCGGCACTAATGATGACCTAGAGGCCGAAAACTTGTTTTGTGATATAAACTTTTTTTTTTTAGTAGAGAAGCTTACCGTTTTTCATGCTTCGAGGTATGATTCTCAGAATATTTATGATAAATATAATCAAAAACGGCCTAGTAGTTTAAGCTTCGCGCGTCTGCACAGACGGCAGAGACATTAAAACACATTTTTTGGACTCAGGACCCTACAGTAAGATCCGTGGGGAGCCAATGAGAAGTCTGGACTAGGCAAACAAAAATTTTACTGTCCCACCCCTCCTACAAGGCCTAGTGGCCTTATTTTTTTCATCATTTATGTTGGCCAATATGAGTGTCTAAAGTCAAAACTTCAGATAATCTGACTGTAAAACATGTAAATAGATTACAATTTCTAAATTGTAATACTACGTCTGTATATGAGGAAATTAAAAAGTGTGTCTAATTTTAAGCTATTTCGTAAAAATATAGAACACATTTTGAACGTAAAAATTGACTTTTGAATTTATATTATATTTTATACCTTTTTAATAGCTTATATATTAAATCCAATATTTAACGAATGGAACTGAATGATTCCTTTTTATCATTGCAAAGTTGCTCGAACAGGAAAGTAGCCTAAATACATATTTCACATCGATGGCTTTTTGATTTTGAATGAATATTAAAGGAGGGGAAAAATGACCTGCTCATTTCTGTGAAAAAGTTATTAATATGAGGGCTATTTTATGTTTACTGGAAATCTACTTTTATAAACCAGTACAAGAACGCCAATATTCGAATGACGGATATTTGAGAGAAAAAAACCCTTTATGTGCTGCCAATGAGAAAATACTCACTTCAATGCTCCAACGAGTCCTAGTTGTAAACTTGGGATAACTTCAAAGGATCCTCACTCATATTTGGGATCTGTATCAAAGTAAATATGGATTTACCTGGCGATTTTTTATATATATTTATTTTTTGAGAACGGCAATCAAAAAAAAGGTTATTGAAAGTGCGTTCAGGGAAAATATCCAACTGACATTATTGAAAAACACAACCTGACAGTATAGAACGAAGCTTAAAATATTTTATTCCTTTCTTTTTTTTTATAAACTCAAATGCTCATTTTCCATATAATCATTGAGTTAATATATGTTAAGTTAAAAGATATGATAAGTTAACGTTATGTTGTTATATATGTTTAAGTTAAACGATTTTACTGTAATTCTTTTAATATATAATATAAATTGAAGATAATTAATTGGACTTTTCGAGTCTAATAATCTAAAGGTTGGTTTCAAATGGAAAATAAATAGATAGTTAGTTGGCGAAGCTTTAAGTAGTTAGAGTTCATGATAAAATAAACGTTTTATTCTTCTCTTTTTATCGGTCCGAGGCAACATTCTCACATACGAGTTCATAATTACTTAACCCAGTTTTTTCCATTTATTTTTACCTATGCAAAATTTGGGAAGATTAAAAGACGGGAAGTGGTTCAAAATTGGGGTAATAGGTGTGCGTTGAAACTTACAAAGCAAAGTAATATAAGACCTTTCTTTTTGGTTTCTGCATTCTTTACCTTAATTGTTTCCATGTGCAAAATTTGGGGAAAATTGAAAGATGGAAAGTGGTTCAAAATTGGGGTAATATGTGTGCGATGAAACTTACAAAGCAATTCAATTTTTAAATTTTTGGTAGTTTTATTACTACGGAAACATTAAATTTTACAAAGCAAAGTAATATAAGACCAGTAAAAATCACTTAAATCCCGCAGAATTCGAAACCAAAACATAAACAACCACCTGTAAAAACACCAGAAAATTCTGAATTATACCTGGGTGATTTGACGGACCATTACCTGCCGTCTTGTCCTGGTCCCGTTCCGAGTTTCCCTTGCTCCTGTCTCCCCACTACTTAAGAGAGCGTTGCATTTACACGGCCCGACTCAGTTCAATCCAGTCAACTTTTCCTTAGGGAGAAAGGGAAATCGGGTACGACGAGGAGGATTACACTGTCGGTTCGCCAGGGGAAGTTTTGGGGGCCTATTTTTTTTCTACCCTAAGTCGAAATGGAATTTTCATCCGACCGCTCTGTCGAGTTTCGACTACAAAACTTTACCAAGAACGCAAGTTACACGTCAGGGTTTTCGTGCCGAGGAGGCATGACCCCCACTTGATGAGACCAGATCGCTTGTCTAATCGCCCCTTAATGAATATAAAGGAACTGCCTCTCCACCTAAAATAATATTTGTGTATTTATCAAAACCGCTTTCGACATTCATAAAATCATTATCAGTGCCTTGTTTGGTCACTAACGCTTAGGTGTGACCAAATAAGCACTGCTAATGGCTCTATGAAAGGCGAAAGCTGCTTTAAAATAAACAAGTATTATTTTACGTGGAGAGACTATTTCTTTATAATTGTAAAGATGGCTTCCATCAACGCTCTTATTCCTGCAGTAAATCCGTCAAGTCAAGCCTGGACGAGCGTTATAGTGACCAAATAAGCACTGCTGATGGCTCTATGAAAGGCGAAAGCTGCTTTGATAAATAAACAAGTATTATTTTACATTTACGAGAGACAGTTTCTTAATATTCATTACGTTTAGTATTTGTTACTAAAGTTAGTGAAAGTTTCAGTAAAATATCAGATTTCTAGATTCAGAGAAGGAAAGAGAATCTGGTGTTAATAGGGATTCTTTATGAGTTTAAAGGAAAACTGAAAGAGTACTTTCAGGGGGTTTAGAATCCTGTAAACAAATACAAATATTGAACTGCATTTACAATCCAGACTACACAGTTACTGTCAAGAAACCAGTTGAAGTTAAAGTTGTTTGGTTTTATTTGAATTTATTTAATTGTCAATTGTATTGAAATATGTTCAGTTGTCTTTAAATCATTTAAGGATTTGACAGTTACAGTTAAACAAATACAATTTAGGAGAGTTCCCATGGGATTTTGGGATTCATTGTGCACATTTTGAAGATAAAAAAATGGGTGAAAAAGCTTTTATGGGCCTAACAATGGGCTAATTATGACCTATTAAGCGGACCTCACACGGTCAATATAATTTCCTTCAATATATTGAAGAAAATTATATTGACTGTGTGAGGTGGATTTATTTGAAAAAAGTTTTTACGAGTTGCCACTGACGCTACAATACGACCAAATATTGTCAGAGCTTCAATAAAAATCAAATAAGTTTGATTTTTATTGAAGGTCCGTCAATAAAATTGACAACGACAAATTTTTCTTCAATAAACCCCTCACACGATTAATATATTGACAGAAATCAAATATTGAGTCAATATATTGACCGTGTGAGGTCCGCCTTATACAAATTCATTAAAATCGGACGTGTAGATTTTAAGTGATTAAGTGATATTCTGGTACGCAAAAATTAAGCGACAGACATAAACGGAACCAAAAATGTTTCCTGATGTTTGAAACGGATTTCCGTCGTGGAAGTTTTGAAATCGGAGACATAAAATATTTTTGTTCTTCAGAACGATCACATAGCTTCAAAATTATAAAAGCAATTGAAAAAATAGCAAAAACCAAAATGAGAAAAACCAAAACAAACAACATATTTCACACATTTTCTTTGTTCGATTAATAATTGTTCCAAAAGACGTTTCTCCTTAATTACTTATTATAATTACTATTTCACATAATTAAATTTGATACAGCTTCTTTTTTTTGGCCTTTTTTTGGCAATATTTCCTAAATAAATAAGAAAGAAATAAGAAATAAAAAATGAAATAATAGCTTGTTGCAATGCAATTGTATCATACCCCAGTCCGTCCCTAGCCATTAAAATTAGATGAAAAAAAGAACAGCGTTAAATTAATCAGTGGAAACATGGCTGGAACTCAAGCGGGTGAATGCTTGAGGGTGAACTCCTTAATGAAAAAATAATAAGAGAAATTAAGAAAAGAATAAATTACAAGACGAAAAATGAAACTTTTAATTTAAAAGATTTTTTTTGGAAGGGTAACTTAATTGAGATATAACAGTGTTTTTTTTATACTTATTTTTTTTTTTTAAATAATAATTCTTTTTTTCAATAATAATATTCTTGGAAATTTTAATTTGAAAAATTGTCCGAATGTAGTTGTATGAAATGTACCCATCGACTTAATATAACTTTAATAGTGTCAACAAGTAGCTTACTAAACATGTACCAGCTTACTTATTATTTGTTCTCAAACCACCTTTTAGATTGAGAAGTAAGTTTCAACCAACCAAATTGATTTTTAGATTGAGAAGTAAGTTTCAACCAACCAAATTGATCTCTAACCACCTTTTAGATTGAGAAGTATGTTTCAACCAACCAAATTGATCTCTAAACACCTTTTAGATTGAGAAGTATGTTTCAACCAACCAAATTGATCTCTAACCACCTTTTAGATTGAGAAGTATGTTTCAACCAACCAAATTGATCTCTAACCACCTTTTAGATTGAGAAGTAAGTTTCAACCAACCAAATTGATCTCTAACCACCTTTTAGATTAAGAAGTAAGTTTAAACTACTTAAATCTATGATGGTACCACTGTGAATTATAATTGACACTTTAAAGCAAATAGAACAAGCTTTTAAAGAATTATTTAAAAAATCACGAATACGAGTTACCTATCCGTATTGGAGGTTTCCAAGGACATTTTGTATTAAACAAACTGTATTCATCCCGTATTCAAAATGTACTTAAACATTACGGAAACGTAGTAAATATGTGAATGAGAAAGTTTGTCTGAGCTCTCTTTGACTGAGTGAACAAACAATTTAGAAATTAAGAGGCTTTCAGACCGTAATGCCAGGGGAGTGAAGACAAAAGACAGAAGACAAGATCTTTACGTCTAGGGAGGTATGAGTGTCTCTTTAGTGTGGAAATATTTTAACAATGTGATGGATTGATTTTCGGAATTTCTTGAAAAGCTTTGTATTTTGGAAAGTAAAAGGTTTGGAAAAAATATAAAAATTGTAGCTAATATATTGCTCTACTAGAGGAGTAAGAATACTTTCTTTTTGCAGGGCTTGGGGATGAAAAGGTTTAGAGCAAAAGCAGGGAAAAGTAAAAAATAAGAGCAGTTTCTTTAGGCCTCTCGAAGTTAGCACAGGGTCTAGGAGGACTAAAAGTTGGGGTTTTTGGTTTCAATTAGGGCTTAAGTGCATACGACATACCCAAAAAGAAAGTTTGTTTGACCATTTTCAAGGTAACCCTCCTTCATAAGTACTTGCTGACTGGACAATGGGGTTAAATTGCAAAATTATCATAATATTAATAAAAAAAAAGTTTAGAGAAGATATTAAAGGGTATAAATAAGTTTATTGAATTATTAGTTACAGTAGAAAGTATATTATAAATTTAGTATAAATATATATCTTAGTATTTATCGCTCTCAAATAATCGTTTTATTATTTTTTTTCTTCTCTTTCTCCATATTTTCTATTACATCATATGAAGGGCTAAAACCTTCCTCTATTATCTTCTCTATTCATTACTTTTCATGACCCTTTTATATCGAAGAAGGATGGAGTAAACGCACTGAAAACTCAACCGCTCAACGGGTAGAGAAAAAGAAGTTATATTCTTCGCTTTACTGCCTCGTCGAGCAGTTTTTATTCCGTATAAAGTCTCCATGGAAACAGTAAAAACTTTTTTTTTTAAATAAAAACTGGAAGCTAAAGATAAACCCTTAAAACCTACTTCTTAAATAAGAAACATTTAAAATATAGTTTGGAAATCATCGGCAGAGTGGTTGGAAACGCAAATCGTAATAATTCACATCCCTATGCTCCCATCTCGGTTTACAGCATCAGTGCAATCAATAAAATACGCTTTCTATAAAAATGTTTAGATATCTTATCTGATCTAGACTCCTATAAGACCTTCACTGAAAAATTCTTTTTGAGTATCAACATCTCTTCTTTTTATATTTATACACCCAAGTATTATATATATATATATA
>KZ652157.1:152529-184353 GCA_001010745.2 Gerris buenoi
GTTTGTTTTCCTCGTGTAGACAAGACACCTGTCATGTCAATTTGCTCTCGCACTCGGTCTAGGCTAGTTTCAGCTAGGTGAAACCTTTTCTAGAGCAAGCATGATCAATACCTCAGCCGGGCAACGCGTGTGGACGACGGAGGAGACGTAGATTATTAGACAAACGGGACACCGTGTAGACAGTTCGGATACTGGTCTAGGAACTTTATTCAAGGTCACACTCCGAGAGCACTCTCGGACACCAGTCTAGCCAAATTTTGGCTCTCCGTGTAGACAGATCGGACACCGCTCTCGCTAGACTCTCTCGCTCTAAGTGTCGCCATATTCCGGCCTTAAGAAATTAGGAATCTAATAATCGAGATACTGATGATTCAGTCTGGTTATTTCGAGTTAAATGCATGATGATAACATCCCAGAAAATGCTTTCAGCTGAGGAAGCGGAAGGTCGAACTATGAGGCACTTATTTAATGACTACAGTCTATAAGATTAGAGTTGGCACAATCAAAAGGCGGGAAAATTATGAGGGAAACGATTTTATTGGTCCCCCATGTTGAATGCAACTTCAGAAAAAAAATGCTCTGCTCTATCCCTGTTCCACAAAAAAAATATAACATAGCAACACCGATTCTCCCTTTTTATAACCCCAAAACTACCTCCACGTTAGTTGTTTCCCGCCTTCGATTGTGCCAACTCAAATCATATAGACTGTAGTTATAATAAAAACTTGATCATTTAATTGTATTTTGGAATTAACAAATTTTAATCTAATCTAAACCCCTGGTTCTTTGGGTATAAAATATAAAAAAAGATAGGCTCAAGAAATCATCCTCTTTTTTTTTAAAAAAAACACGCTATTGTTAACATGAAAATAAAGTCATTTCGAAGGGAGGGAAAAATGGGAGCTATAAAATGAAAAAAAAGAAAAAAAAAAAAGAAAAAGAAGCATTTGTGGATGTTGTGCTGATTTAGACGAGGGATATCAAGGAGAGAATGGCTTGGCTGATAGGAAAGAAAAGCTTCGTCGAGTCTCAACATCCAGCCAGGAGAGTTAGGAAGCCATGAAATTGAATTGCTCTCAATGGAAATTTCGTCAAGAACTCCAGGGGTCCTTTAGCTGAGGCAAAGCTAAGGATTTTCTCCTAAAAAACATGATTCTTGAATGTGGTTGAAAAAAAAAAGTAAGAGAAAAAAACTACTATAGAAGAAAAAAATAGATATAAAGAAGGAGGTAAGTACGAATTTAACTCTTGACAGAAGATTTGAAAAGCGAACCATGTCGCGAAGAAGTCTTAAGCCTTTGAAACAAAGACCAAACTCCTTCTTTGTTTCAAAACTTCTTTCTTACATTTCTAAAAAAAAAGTGGCAAAGATTAAAGATAGTTAAGTAATAGCGTGGCATTTTAGAAAACAATAAAGCGTTAAATTCTACAACAAACATTTTTGTTCTTATAAAATGGCATTGATGTTTTGAAGTCTCAAATTTATTGAAATTTAATAGATCTCAAAGGGGAGTATTGGTAGTTTGGATAGGTGAGTTGGCTCTCCTATCATTAGCGCCACTCAGACTTAGAGGCACGGCTAACCAACTTAGCATCAGGTACTCGCAACAAGAGCGGAATTGGCCACTATAACGAGAGCCGTGAATCGAATGAGTGTAATTAGTTACACTCATTCGATTCACCATCTATAAAAACAAAACAAATATGTTTTAAATTACTTTAAGCTTTATTTAGCTTTAATGATTTATTTAAAAGTTACGTATTCATATTTGAATTTAAATAGTTTTACAAACTTAAGGTTAAAAAGAACTAGGATCTAAGGTAGTTCTGTAATCTTATAATGTGTCTATTCAATTGAAAAACAAAAAGTTGTCAGGAGCTAAAAACTACATTAAAAACATTAGGAGTACAAATTACATCAAATGATTACAGTTTAATTTAAGTCTAGATGAACTGAAGTATAGAAGAAGAAGAAGAAGCTATACTAAGTTACTAGTAACAAAGTTTACCAGAATGAAGTCAAATTAAGACTAGTGACATTTAAATTTAACTTCTCTATTTTATTCTATTTCAACTTTTTACTTTCAAATAAGTATAAATACATTTTATTTCAAATGAACTGTGAACTGTTAGCTACATTCTTTAGTGGATTTTGCTCAAAATATAATGTTGTTAAATAATATTGTTAATAGTTGGTTTTATTCTTATTTAAGTTTATTTTTTAGTTACTTTATAAGTGTCCTGCAAACTTTTATTATTATGACATTGTTAACCTTCGTTAAAAGACGATCAACTTGGATTTCAACCATGTTGTACTTAATGTTTATCGACTGTGGACAGATTGGTGGTTGTAATTGTATGTTGGCCCAAGGGTTGGGGTAAAATAAAATTTAAAATTTCATATGGGACGAGCTTCTTCGTCACATAATTCACGATAATAACGCGTTATAACAATTCTTCATTTTAACAATTTTAAGATAACAATTCTCATTTCAAACCAAAATTTTAGATTCGGTAGAAAACTTTGTAAAATATAATGTCTATTTATCCATCTAATTTGCACAATTACACCTTACTTGCCACTTACGTCTTTCTTTTCTCTATTTGCAGTCCGATTCCTACACTTATAAGTTAAGCTAATAACTTCGTTTACCTAGGATTATTACATTTTATGGATAAAATACAAATATACGGAAAAACACAAATTATATTTAAATGGATATACACGTTTTTAAGTCCTCTGAACCCATGTAATGTGTGGTTTTTTTTTAATGTCTCTGTCATCTGTGCAGATACAAGGAGCCTAAACTACTGGGCGTATTTCGATGAAATTTGTCATACAGGATCAGAAAAATCTAACCCAGAGGTGAAGTCAAGCAATATTAGGGCTTGATTGCTTTGATGATATGACCATGTTAGGAGGATGAGAGAAGGAAGGAGGCATCCTAGAGTTATGAAATGGCCCTCCACCTGGAAGGATGGAGAGCATCATGGAGACTTGGAATCAACCATGACATGTAGAATCTAACCCAGAATGGTGACAGGGAAGACAGTCGAACTTGGTCTTTATAAATTCAGGGCAAACGATAAAGAGGGATAATGTCCTTAAGGTAATGTAAAATATATATTTTTTAACCGATAGATTTATCTGAAGACGCACTAAATGACCTCTAAGTAGTAAACTCAGAGCCAGGGAGCCAGCGTGAACGAGGGCATAAGGCACTCGCTCAGCTATCAATAAGTCGTATCATAATACTCGGAATTGCATCAATGAATCGCGCAAGGTGAAGGGCGAGGGACAACCCCTATGGGGCAATCTTCCCCCGCTCTTTGACTCCCACTTATATAGCTTACTAATGACCAACATCATACTCGCTTCGGCGGTACAACGTGCAAATGTACGATGTGTGAAGTAGCTAAAACTCTCCACCACGGGGCGTAAAATGGGCCTAAAAGATGGCGTTATTACAAGGTTCGAACAAGTGGTGCGTCCTACCCGTTCTAGTGGGAAGTACTAGTCTACAACTACTACTAGAGCTAAAGCTTCCGTGGGTTGACTATTTTCCGGTGCTGTCCAAGTCACGATAGGTTCGAAATCATTCGTTTCGCTTCCACTACTGGAAGTATCTTTTGAAGTGTGGTTCAACGTGATGTTAACTCGAAGCAACAAGAACGATGAAACACATCTTGAAGAGAAACGCGGATTTCAGAAAGCCGTTATTTATCACTAAGAATTAGTTGAATGCCGGAATTTGGCATTTTGAATAACGTTATTACTTATTATTATCTGACACAAAGGCGAACAACAAGGAAATTGAATTATAAGCGTGCTTTTACTAATAAATGATTATAATATACATATATAATAAAGATAAAAGTTCGGATACAAGGCTTTTGTACCTTAAAATAATAAAATAGCTAACAGCGACCAAAACACAAGGAGTGTTAAGACAAATACATAGTAATAACATTTTCAGGTGAAATACAAACAAAAGGTTCTTATTTAATAATATCCTTCATTTCCTGTCTTTAAAATTCAAACAGGTGCACAATTGAAAAAGGAAGTTGCTGGTTTGAGAGAAACAAAGTTTCCTATCCAGAAAACAATTGGAAAAGAAGGACGGCTTATTAAGGGCAAAGGACCGCGAAGGAAGCAACTCGTTAGGTTACCTAAAGATAAAATCTTTCTCAGCCGCGGCAACGGCTCAACCAACATTCAAAAATGATAATAAACCAGAGCTCTTGAATCCGAAATTATTTGTCTCTCATCTTTACAAAGAAAAGTAAATCACTTGAAAGGAAATTTAGGAAAATTGTAGCAAAGAGTTCGTTATATTAAGAAAAGGTCCTTTTTCAAACTATTTATTCCTTTTATTTAAAGAAAACAATAATATAATTAGACGGATTATAAAATATGCTTATATATTAGGAGACTAATAATCATGTTGATGGTAGATTGTCACCCAATAGGTTAGTTAGTCAATTATTAATCAAATTTAAAGAGGTAACCTTAATAGGTGACCTATAATATATAATAGATCCTAAAAGGAATAAATAGTTTGAAGGAGGACCTTTTCATGGTACTTTTTTACTAACTTGGTTTCTTGTTTGTTTGTTTGTTTGTCCGGTACAAATGTGGCAATCGATTTCTAACTAAGTTCTCGAATAGCTACATTTGAAATTTCAAAACAGCTCAGACAATGCATTATTTTACTACTTTTAGTCATCTTTCAGCAGAATTTAATTCGTTTTCAGCAAATTTGCTGTATGAAAAGTTAGTTCGGAAAAAATCGGCAAGTTATTTTATTTGTTTTGTCATATCCCATAATATTTACAATCTTCATTTTGGCGGGTTTTCAAATTTGTGATTATTTATTTAGAGGTAAACATTGAATGACAGCGAAAAAGAATAAGTAAACCAGCGATCATAAAATCCTTAAACGGAAAGATTTCCAACTCCCCTCTTTATCTATCTGTGTTAGACTACTAGCGCTCCACGGGAAGGTGCGGTTAATATTGTAACTAAATCTTTTACACCATTCAAAAGATTTCGAGCTTTTTAATTCAAAGAAATAAATTAATAAATTATTTGGTCATTTTCCTGGAATCGAACCCGGGAACTTTCGCATTTTAAGCGATCGCGCATCTCATTCGGCCACCGAGGCAGCTATTTTGTTTTATTGTTTATTTACAATATAGTATAAATGTCAAAAGATCATAAGTAGTTTACAATTTTAACCACCACGGAGCGCTTCCCGTGGAGCGCTAGTGCTCTTACACCTCTAGAATACTGGAGTGGGATACCCCTGAAGTAAACAAGTAAACAAAGAAATAAATGAATTGACGTAAGCAGGTTTGTCTACACTTGTGTACTATAGTTATCGGTTTATTTTTTCTATATCTGTACTTCTTTACTTGTACTTATTTTTCTTCTCTTACCCTCCCCTACAAGGGGCCATATCGATGGCCACGGTTTAGATTCGGTGTTGGTGTGATCCGTTGTTCAAAGATAAGTCCTTTTATAGGTTTAAGATCAGCTCTCTAGATGGTTGTCATTTGTGTGATGTAAATAAATTCGGAACTATTTATATTTCACTAACATTTTATATAAGAATAAAAATTATATTATCAACATTAAATATTATGATTCAAAAGAAAATTAAAAAACTTAGTGTATAATAAGTTCTTTTTATCTAGAAATTTTTACTTTCTTAGGTTGGATGTGGCAAGATTTTACTTGGTTACCCACCGTTTGTTTACATTATTGTGTTTTGACATTTTTTTTTTTTTTTTTTTTTTTTTTTTTTTTCTCAAATTAATTGACAGTCTTAACTGGGAAATGTCCAAATATTCCTTTTGGGACGAAGGAATATCAAACTTCTGTAAATAAAAATGACCCCGTTAGTCTAGATATCTAGTAAGGCAAAGTAACCTTTAATCCAATAACTTTTGAACAAAAGAATAGTTCACTTGGATTTAATAAATTATAAACCTTAAGTTTATGAAAACCTTCTAAAATTATATGATGAATAATTCGATGTAAATGTTATGTATGTAGGAATAAAATTCCAAGGGTTATGGCGTTTGTCCATTGCAAATCGGAGCAGTAAAACAGAAGTTGTAGTTGGCGCGCCACTGGGAAGCGCGAGCGACTCCTGGAGCAGTAGCGAAAAGCGAAGAGAGTGAGACATAGGCAGGTAGCCGGGAGGGCAAGGGTGGGGAGGCCCTACCAAGCGTGGTAGGGGGAGGCGCTACACATACCGAGAGGGGGCAGACTCGATTGAACACCTCTTATATTTTCCTAACTCTCTGTTACTCGTGTAACGCATGTGTTTTGGTAACGCTTTTCGAGTTTATGTACCATACCCAAGACATAATAATGTCAAAAACGTGCGGATTTTTTCCGAGCTAACTTTCGATACAGCAAAATTAACATTAAACGAATTCAATTCTGCTGAAAAATTGCTAAAAATATTAAAATGATGCATTGTCATCGCATTCTGAGCTATTCTAAAAGTTTCAAATGTCTAGCTACTCGGGATGTTAGTTAAAAATCGACTGCTTGTACTGTAGTCGTTTGTACTGGACAAAAAAACAAACAAGAAAGCAAGCTAATAAAATTAAATGATAAAAATAACTTTTTAAATACTACGTTTTTAAATGTTCTGTAGACAAAATAAAAAATCATAAATTTGAAACCGTCAAAATGTTCGTAAATATGGGTCATGCCAAAACAAATAGAAAACTTGCGGATTTTTTCCGAACTAACTTTCTATACAGCAAAATTTGCTTAAAACGAATTAGATTTCGCTAAAAGATGACTAAAATTATTAAAATATGCATTGTCATGGTCAATTTTCAAAAGTCTAGCTACTCGGGATGTTAGGTAAAAATCGATGGCAAGATTTGTACTAGACAAACAAACAAACAAGAAAGTTCTGCGGATTTAATAAATGATTAGCTTTTCGAGTATTGTTAAATGGAATGTAATATTCCTTGAGAATGTAATATTCCGAAAGCTAGATTTGAAATTAAAATGGAAGTTTTAAACATGACGTATTTTTTTTACAGCAAACCGGAGTAATTAATGATAAGTCGTATAAGATTAGATTAAACGGATGAAATGATTAGGATCAAGATGAATATGCTTTGTCAGAACTGGATATGTTTCATGTAAAAGTAATTTCTCCGTATGTGACTGTCAGACGGAATAAGCTTGATGACTTAAGCCCTAATAATCAAAACTGCCAGCAGTCTGCGCTGCAAGAAACAAGAAGAGACATGAAGATAAATTGACAGGGAATGGTAAATAGTAAGGATTATCATTTATATAGGAAAGGGAAAAAGACAATCCAAAGAAATTCCTCAATAAAATTGTATACAGGTAAAATATTATAATTGTTATTAATTTAAATTAAATTTAGCTGAAGGTAGGAGTATATAAACTATCGAGTTTTCGTGGTTACATATAATATATTAAACATTTAATTTTGAAATTTACCACACGAATAACTTCGAATAACACGAATTTATGACTTTTTTCAGGAACTAGATTTTCAACAGTAAAACAAAGGATTTTATAAGGAGTTTCCAGAGCACTCCCAAATTTAGAGCTAAACTCATTTCTCGATTTCACCTTGCGGTGTTTTTTTTTTTTGAACCTGTATTCCAGATTGAATTTAAATCGGTCCAAACAGACAGACGTTTAAATGTTAAATGACGTTATTGATAATAATAATATTATTTCAAAAAATATTATTTTTTGAAATAATATTAATAAATATATTAAATCTTAATAATAATTAAACCACAAAATTGACTTATATGTTTTCGATGAAAAATCTGTTTCAAATTTCAATATGAATATACAGACACTAAAGTCAAACTTAGTGGAGTAGAAATAGAGCAGGACCGACAAACTGTCCCGGCGCCAATAGCCGATTTAAATATTGGCTGATTTAAATATGGCGCCATTGGGGGAAAGGAGAGGTTTAGTCGGTAGGGCTGTATTGCAAACACCANAAAAAAAAAAAAAAAAAAAAAAAAAAAAAAAAAAAAAAAAAAAAAAAAAAAAAAATTAATCATAAAAATTTTACATTTAATACTCAGATAAAAGCAATTATTCTTCTCAAAACTCTTTCTTTAGTAAATTTAAAATAATGATAACAATAATTTAATTAAAATAAAAACTCCAAGAGATTAACGAAAAGAAATTGAATTTGAGTAATTACTTGGAGAAGAGGATTTAATTTTCATTATTTTTTTACTAAATCATTTAAGACGTTTTTAAAAGACGTATATTAATTTAAAAGTCTTATAACAGCAATATCGCAGAAGGATTTGTTATTTTTTCTATTAATATAATATATTCATTAGCTTAAGGAAAAAACTATCGATATTAATAACATTTCCAATTTTGATTGTTTTGTCGAAAGTAGCCCGCAGATAGCCCCAAATTCATTTTAACCGCCTGGGCTGATTAAATTTTACTAAATTGATACTTTAATTTATTTAAAATATACGGGGGGAAAATTTAACAAATTTGACAATAATAGGTTGAAAAAGTATAAAATCATTAAAGTATACGAAGTAGGACAGGAGGAATCTATTTTCCACATTAATTGATAGATAATTATTTTTCCATCTTTCATTTTAAATTTGTCTAAATTGTTATGATTTTTTACATTAATAAAATTATTAATTTCGCAAAATTTATAGAGTGCAGATGGTATCTCATGTTACAAAATGTAAATATGGACCCAGCTCATACGGTTATGGGCGTGGGATTTGTGATAAAAAGAAAAAGATATACGTGAGTATACATATTATATTGTTCTAAACTCAACGAGAATAGTATTATATTCAAAAGCATAACGCTAAACTATAGTATATACAATTAGCTAATAGCTGAAGGGGAGGTGTGAAGGGATATCGTCCACTAACAAGGTACAGTTCGGTAAATACGGTGACTTGACCCTTATGGGTTCGAGTGGACAAAATCCACTTGCAGCCTAGTAAGAGCTACAACTCTAAAGCTAGGTGTCCACCTGAGACTAAATCTTGAGACCTAGGCTCGAGATTAGTCTCAAACCTTTAGCGGTTACTCTCCTAGACTGGTCTCAGCCCCACGTCCACTAGTGACTTTGGTCTCGAGAGCGAGTCTCGATACTAAAATGTCTCAGATGGGCACTTACCTTAATAAACTAGAATGACCACCTAGATGAGAAGTATTCACAATACTAGCCTACAATGGGAGACCCAATCAGCTACTCCAACAAGAAAAGGAGGAATGTGGAGTAGCTGACTATGATCGATTATGAGTAACTTTACTATAATCGAAATACTTTCAAATGATGGTCAATGGCTGGCCAAAAGACCGATTTCCTGATGCTCCCGACGCGGTGGCACATCCCTAGGAACGTCTTCTTGACAATCGTTGGACCAAAAAAGAAAAAGCTTATCTTTTTACCACAAGACAGACCGTTCACTGTCTAGACCAACGGTCGGCACCCACAATATAGCACTAATCCATACTAATACAATGCATAAATGCAAAATGAATCCTACAGTTTAACAAAGACTTAAAACCGTAACACTCGGAAGCAAAAAAAGAAGAAACAATTAGACGAATTAGACAATAATGGGTTAAAAAAGCATAACATCAATAAAGTATGATGAGAGGAAGCTATGTGCCACACTAATTGGCAGACTATTTTTATAGTTATTGCATAGAAATGACAATGAAAACTTAATTGGCTCTTCCTATTATCAGGCAAATCTTGTTTCAGAGCTTAGGGACAATACCGTACAAAAAACACGAGGATGTTAACAATGATAGCAATTTGAGAAAGTTTAACAAATTTTTATTAGACCAAAATTTTTATTTCATTCTTTTTTTTTATCAAATGAGTCAGCTTTGTCAAGATAACTTTGAACCCCTGAAGATTCACGAGAGCAGAATTAATATCATCCCTTCACTCGAATTAAAATTTGATTCAAAAGTGTAGGTGTTATTGTTTAAACTTAAGTGAAACTCAAAACCCCTTTCTATACATCGACAACTAGCTTGATATAAAAGCACCTATGGCAGGACCAGGGTCTAACGAGGTAACTTTCAAGTGCACGTCCCTTATGTTCTTCTATTTTTAGCCATCCAATAAAAGTAGAATTAGATATCCGAGAACTAACAAAAAAAAAAGATTTCCTTAAACAAATAAAAAGTGCTAATAAAAGAGCATATATACAAAAAAGAGCAGACAAAAGAACAATAAGACCTCTACAAATTTGTTTTAGCAGTTATGAAACTCATTTTGTACAAGGGAAATTTAAAATACAATGAAGCCATGCCTAGATCAACAGCTTTTTTTTTTAATGTATCAAAAAAAGTTCTTAAACTATTAAAGTTAATTATTTAATTTCCCTTATTGCTATCCAAGTGTTATTCTATTTTCTATTTATCAGTTATAATATAAATTTTCTGAAGCTGTAAAAAAAGACATAATATTTTATAACGAATCAAACTAAATTTTTAAAAAGAAGCCTTAAATGGTATTAAGATATTGAAAATATTCATAGTGAATATTATGTTAGAAACATGGATTAAGATATTAGGTTAAAAAAGAGCGCAAAATATAGCAAATAAGTCTATAAATATTGTTTAGTCAAAAGGTTAGAAAATCTTTAAGGGAAAGAAAATTGACACCCTTATTTATTCTACATTCGCTCAGGTTTCAAGGTACCTTAAAATGGTAATGATTACCTTTTCCTTCTTGCCAAACAAAATATTTACGATACACGTGGATGTAAACCCTTTGTCAGACGATACTTCGCCGAATTTTCCTTAAAGAAAATGAGGATAAGGGAAAGGAGGATGACACATCTTTTTAGAAAATGAAGAAAAAAAAAGGAGTTATATTTATATTCAAGAAAAAGAAGGGGGCAAATCTACTTGGGGTTTCAAAGGATGAGTTTTAAGATAAAAAAGAAGAGGATAAAGGTATAAGAGATAAAAGGATGAGGTTTTATAAAAAAAAAATGAAGAAGGAGTGGGGATGATGTTTTCTGAAGGCTTTCTTAGATCCTTCAGAGAGTCTCAACTGAGTTGATTTCTTTTATCTAAAGGTATTGTATATTTCAGTGTAAATGTATACATTTTTTTTTATCAATTAAAATATTATTTATCTTAACATTATCAATGTTTAATTAATTTTTAGAAGTGTAATGACATTTTTGAATTTAGAGAATTGAAAAATCTGTCCGAGACAACTAAAACTAGATTTTTCCCGAAAAAAAAATTGCTCATATCGTTAGATTCGTATTTAAATGGACTGCATTTTAGAATTTTGTAATCTAAATCGTCGGAACCGTTTTCGAGAATTTTTTGTTTCTACTTTTTTTTCAGACTTTTTGAGGGGGAAGGCCCCCAAATTTAGAGCTCAAATTAATTTCTCGATTTCACCTTGAGGTATGATTTTTCCGAACATGTCCGATAAATTTTTTCAAAATCGGCCCAGTAGTTTAGGAACTAGGCGTCTGCACAGTCAGGGGACTTCATAACCTTTGGACTCAGGGGACCTCAAATCGTGTAAGTCCATCAAAATTTCAAAATCGAATTTTTGCGCCATCACTATACTTTCTCTTTATACGAGAAAGTAAAAATAGTCAGTTCTTAAGGATGATCATAATTTTGTAAATTTTTAGTGGCAGCTTAAGAGTCATAATACTTCCATGTCAAATACGAAAGAGATACAAATATCTACAAAATTAAAGATTCTTAATAGACAATTTTTATGTAAAATATCAATAAATTAAAATTTTTGAAGACTTGAATTTTAAATAATAATATGTTTAACATTTGAAGTGGCACCTGATGAATCCTTAAATGTCAAATAAGAAAGAGATAAAAACATATAAAAAGTGAAAAGAACTATAATATACAATTATTAGGTAAAGAATCAATAAATTAAATCAGTTCGAAGAATTAAATTTTCGAGTCGAACGAGTTATGAATACAATCGAGACACAATGCTAGCAATTCTGTTTAATTCCTGTCAAGCGGTCATGTTTCCTACACTAATAAATCTATTAAACTGACCATATATTATTGGGCTAACCAGAATCCAATGTCAGGCCCGGAAATGTACATTTGTCAACTATGTAGCCTCTCTCGAACACTCAACATTCCAATACAACGGTATCAAGAGTGAGTTAAATATTATACTGACTTTGCTTATAGAATAGAAACCATATGCTTATAGAAATTATTTGCATGCTGTCTTAAACAGCTTTTAGTCTAGATCGTTTACCATTGTTAAATAAAATCGTTAATTAACGCCAGGAAGCTCTTGGCTTGACCAAGCCACGACTGGTTATAATAAATAGTTAAATTACTGTACTATAAATAGTTATATTTTATGTGAATGGTCAAATAAACAAGTATAAATGGCGTGGCAGAGGGTTGCAAATGGAGCCCCCACCACGCCACTCCTGTATTAGCATATTATAGAGGTGGCACAAACCAGAGCCACGCCACCCACGCCACTCGTGTGTGAATTGGGCCTTATACTTCTAGGGAATGGATATGTTAGGCTGGATACCAACAAAGTTTGACACCTTTTACCTTCCTGGATACTAAGGTGAAGAAAATTTTAGCATTCCAGGATGCCAGGATAAGAAGATAAAATGAATCTCTCTAGGATCCTAGGTTAACCAGTTAAAAATTGGAAGCCAAAGATTTATCAGGGTAGAAATCATAACAAGTAATTTTGTAAAGTATACAAATTTTCAACCTCAATCTTCCACATAGAGGGTTACACTCACACTTCCTTGCCTACTGTTGTCGATATAATCCAGTTTTGCCAACGAAGTTGAGGAGGCTAAGCACTTAGAAGAATATAGCGGGTCCCCTTCCTTAGATGTTGGCAGGACACATTAGTCGAATGAACCAGGGAATTAACTTGTATGGCAGAACCAGCTGGAATTTATAGTAGTTGTTGGTTGAAGATGGTGCTCAAAAGGACTTAAACAGTAGGTTTTAGATATAATGCCACCGGTGGCGTTTTAACTACATAGAGAGAACCAACTTTATATTTTCGGCCTGCTCCAAATTAATTTAGTACTTAAAGTAACGATGGTTTAGTGGAAAAATGAACAGAAAGATTAAACCCTAACAAAAAAAAAATAAAAATAATGGGAAGTTGGTTCTATTTGAAAGTTCAGTGTTCACTTATTCCCCATTCTTTACACTTGTTTCTCTAAGCTAACCACTATCGCTCAACCTAAAATTTATATTCTGTAACTGCATGGCAGCATGGAGATTATCGTTATATCAGGCAAATATTGATTTAATAGTTCCTTAGTTTCAATGTGCACAATATTAAAGTGCTGTTTATATTACAAATCTAAATTTTACCGTAAAAATTCTTTGTCAATGAATGTAAACGTTACATCAACCTATAGAAGTAACTTTTGGGACGTTAAACACATGATACACTAATAATGCACTGATGTAAATCATAAAAAAATAATTTTGAGACAGTTACGTATTAGAAGTGAAACTTAAGTTCTAGAAAAGTTGATTATATGCATTGCTCTCTATGCATTTGTTGACAATTTTATTATTTCAGGATTAAGATATGGTTATGGAGAATTTAAATGAAACAAAATATTTGCATATAATTTTAGCGCATAATAAAGAAAAAACAGGAAAACAACATTTATATATATTATATCTATAATGTATATAATATTACGCTTATATAAAAATTCAGTGTATTGAAAAATCATCTACCTCCGTGGTGCAATGGCTAGCACTTATGCTCCCTGAGTTAGAGGTCGGTGGATCGAGACTCGTCCAAGTGATAAATGTTTTATTGGTAAATCTTTCACTTATTCGAGTCTCGAATCACAAACTTTGTTACATTCAATTACATTTCATCCAAGCCAACTTACTCTACCGCGGCTAAAGAAGTTTCAATTCAAAAAGTAAAATATGATTATTAATACCTTTGAGTAACAACTGATTGATTGAATATCCAAAATACTTCAGGTGGTGGGTAGGCCTCACAGAAGCAGACCAGTTTCACTTCTCTCCCCGACGGCGAACCAACTGTTGAATGATTAGCCCTTGTCTCTGGAGGAACTGCAACAAAGATAAACACGATTTTATTAACACAGAAGTAAAGAATTCACTGTCACAACGTTTATACGGAAGGACAACGAGTAAACTTAATATTAAATTGTGACTTTAAAGCTTTATTTTCTTAGACGCGACTCCAGCGATAGACGCCGAAGCGATAGTTGTCCAGAGACTATCGCTGAGGACTTCTCTTCTGAGTTTCATGTTACCGTTTTCCTATCTGAGTGACTCTTAAAATGCAAACTCTTATAATTTTGTGCAAGCAACTATCGCTCATCGTCTATCACTGGAGTCGCGTCTAGGAAAACGTACCTCAAAACATAGACATATACAAATGTTAAGGCTTGAGAATGGTAGAGACTATCAAATGATATGCGAGTTGAGTTATATATAAGTTGTGATGTATTTCGTATGTCGTAGGTGCTTTGTTAGGCCTGTAAGTAGTGTAAAGAAAAACAGATTAATAAGATTCGAGGTCTAAAGAGATGGAACTTAATACCATGCAATCATTATGTGATCAAAGCATCTTAAATGAGTAGCTCAAATCTATAATATAGTATAATAGTAAAGTATTTTTAAAATGTGAAGCACATAATATGTATTTGTATAAAGCATAGAACCTTATTTCAGATTATAAACAAAGTGAACTCTTTTAAACAAAAAGCTATGCTATTCTGGTAAAGTAAATACACCGGCACACAATTATCACTTAATAGTCGGCATTAGAGTTCACTGAAACTTAAGAATTATACCATCTAATCAAGTATACCACTATTTTGATGGATACTATTGCTCTACCACGTGGATAAGGTAGCATTGTTCTTAATCGGATCTCAAGACGAGGACAAGTTGTAATGAAAGGCTTTTAAGAAGCAGTTAGATGAATAATAATAATGCAAGGATATTAATGAATCCGCAAGGGTATTAATGAATTCAAAAGGGTATTAATGAATTTGCAAGGGTAGTCTTTTGAAGAAGATCTAAGAAGAATTAATACAAAGAAGAATAGATGACAGATTATAGACCTCATGTTATAGACAAAGTTTAGAGAGATTATGAAAAAAATATATAATTAAATTGGCCATATCTCTTGGAAATATTACAAGCCACGAACTAAAGTAATATTAGGCCTTGATGCTCAGATAGGACATAAGTGATAAGAGAGAAGGAGACAGAATTTAAGAAAAAAAAAATACGTGTGGTGTCGCGGGACTCCCGGTAGGAACGAAGTTCCTTACATTTTTCATTAAATATAAATTATAAAATCACATAAAATGCTAAAGACGTATAAACTGTTGACTACGATTTATTTTCGATATTTATAAATCCAAGTGACATATAATTTGACATATAACAAAAATAAACAAAACAAGTAACAGGGTTCCTTAATAACATTTTTTCCCGTCTTTTTTTTAAGCTTACGTTTACGCGAGCGTTGTGCGTGAACGCTTAGGCGGGTAACTTTTTCCAACGTACTCAGCCTGGGTATTAGTAAAATGAACATGTGTACCAAATTTCAACTAACTCAGTGATCTTTCACTCAAGTTATCGTCATCGGTAGATATTTCGTGACGGATTTCGCGTAACGGTGATTTCATGACGGTGATTTTGGTCGTTTTTTTCGGATTCACTCCCAGGCTCCGAACGTGCCATAAGGAACTCCGTTCCAAAAAACATAATTAGTGAAATAAATTTTAAATTAATATCGTTTGCCTTGTATCGATCCTTGTAATAGTGATATTGCGAAGAGATATACAATACAATTATTCTGAGATATCATATGATACAGATATATATATATAAATTACTGCTCTGTCACTTTCATTTTGTATGTATTACATGTAACAGAGAGATTATTAAGGATTCTTTAATTACTAGGTCGACGGAACACGACAAACACGAAGAACAAATCCAACTAAAACTTTTTAAGTTACAAAAACCAGGACGCCAGTTTTAACATATTCGCGTCTGACTTTCAAATTATTAAATTCCTACTTTAGACGCTAGAGTTTACCTGTGAAGAAATACTTGATTTTTTTGAAAGCCTAAAAATTATTAATGCTTGAACAACTGAAGTCAAAAGTTTCGGTAAAAAGATTATGTAGAAAACTAATCATGGTAAAAGGGTAAAAATAAATATGTATGAAATGCAAACAGAGAATGTTGGGAATGTTCACGACAGAAGACAGGGAAGAATACGAAATTAGGAGAACATCGAGTCTCAATGTCAAACAAATTCGTCGGATGTCACTCCCTTTTCACGTCTACAAGAATAGGATGGGAAGTTCACATTTATAAAGGCAAGCAATTCTTCAAGACTTTGCAGAAACCATAATTAGTCATACCTAGAAAAACGCTGGAAGTAAAAAATAGAACCAGTATTAAATAACTCTGTACAATGTAAAATCCAAAACGGGATCTAATTCTCCTGTACAAGCATCCAATTTTACGAAATAGGATGCTATCTGCCACACTAATTGGTTGAGTATCTATATATATTGAAAAGTTATGACACATAGTTTTTTTTTTGTAATTTTCCTCTGCCAAAACAATTTTTTTCTACAAAATTACCATGGTAATCTTTTAATTAAAGAATTATAATTACCAAGTAAATTATTTTTAGAAGATAAACAAACCTATAGCATTCTAATTAACAAAGCCGTGTAATTAATATTTACCGTCTCTGTTGTCAGTATATATTCAAAATGTATGAATAAAAAATTCATAAAAAAACACGAAATCATATTATTCTCCTAGAATATTCAGCTTTATACTGTTTACATTGCACCAACTAAATCTCTACAATAATATATTATCTAGATAAAAACCTGCAAAGTGTGTAACAAGTGTTTACTAAGTCCTCCATTTTTGGATTATTTTTTTTATCTGTAAACATAACATTGATTTTATCTAATTATAATTGAAGAAATATACAATACTAATATAGTTGTTATATCGTACTAGCTAGAGAACTGTTTATCGAAACAAATATTAATTTCTTAATACAATTTGTGTTAGACAAACTATTTTCAGTTTTATATTTGCATTAAGCTATTAATTTATTATTCAGTTTTGATTAAATCAATTCATATGCAATAAATTTGAAACCACCACAAATTTTCAATTATAAAATGAAGTAGTCAACTTTCTTTTTGATTTTTAAAAAATTGACATTTTTAAAATAAAAGTTCATAAAGTATTCTTTGGTGAATATTTCCACGGCTAGAGTTTTCAATAATATAAAAATTGTCTATCAATTAGTGGTGGCACAAAGCTCCCTCTCATCCAATCATGTACTTTATTATCAATAAGCCAATATTGTCTAATATATTTAATTGTTTTACCTATTTTTTAATATTTCAAAATTGCTCTGATATTTTACATGCATTAAAGTGTCAATTTCGCAAAAGTTAAAGAGCGCAATCGGTAAAATTAATATGTTGTTGCTATCTGAGGTCTACTTTTAACAATTCATCCAAATTTCATAAAAATCAGGTAAGTACTTTTGAAGATACATATTTATAGGTATCTATAAATGTATGTTTGTGCACATATTGAAAAGTAACAAATGAGTGCATAAGGTTGAAACTTATATCGGACTAACGATGGTCTAATTATGACCTACTATACAAATTTCATAAAAATCGGACGTGTAGTTTTTAAGATAATGTTGGTTCACAAAAATTGAGTGACAGACAGACAGACACGGAACCAAAAATCTCTGAATATCCCCTGATCTCTGAAACGGATTTCTGTCTTTGAATATTTGAAAACGGAGATATAAAATATTTTCGTTCTTTAGAATGATCACATAGCTTCCGTTAGCTTCGGTAAGCTCGAAAGCAAAATTAAAAATACAAAACAAATCAAGTTTTCTCATTAAAAATTTCACTATTAAAAGTGTTCATAAGTGTGATCAAGAAGGTAGCGTGTTTAAATCACGTCGGGGTCACCACTTTACGCCTAACTAAATACTTTTTTTTTTAACTTAATAAAGAGTTTGAATGCTAAGAACCAACTGAACTATATTTTTATAAACTGTGTCATCCTATTGACTTTGATGACTTTGAAATATATAAAAAATAATCATTGTAAAAAATAAGTCATTGTCCCTGCAATTTAAATCCTGCACTAATTTTGACATTACATTATGAACTGATCTGTTTAATAAAATGAACATCTGTTCAAACCTAGTAATTTATCAATCACAATATATTAAAACAAAAAATAATTTAAACATCAGATAAATTAATCATAGTCACAGCAAAAACAAATACTCGCCTCGCACATTACATATATTTAATTAAATTTAACGAACACTCGTCTTGCTATGCAATCAAGATTTATAGGTTATTTCACAACAAATCATTATAGATTGATTTTTTAACTAACTATTTAACCATTAACTTGGAGTTATATTAAATCAATTATCTTTATCATTAAAAGTGAAATAATCTGATAGTTTTTGTCACCTCACTACCACGATTCAATCAATAAACAAGCGAACCAACACCGACAATTAATCTAGTATTACAGGAAATTTGGAGGGTTTGAATTATTGATGCGTTAAAACTTTACTTGTTTCTCCCTCTGTTTATGTTCCTATATCGCCGTATTTATGTTTCCTCTGAAAACAGAAGGCAAGTACAACAACTAAATCCTATAATATCACATCTACAGGTTGATATTGTATATATTTAACTTTAATTTATTTATTATTTTATAAATGTATAACCTCTAAAAAGAAAATTAGTTATAAGTGTAGTATTCCTAACCTACATTTAAATAAGTAATTAATACATTTTTTTTTTTATTAAATCATAATAAACTGGAGGCGCAAATGATAACTTTCCTGCAGCAGACATGCGCACATCACTACCAGAGAAGTGGTGCATCATTGCGTAGAGGTTAAACTTAAATACCCTTTAAAAAAAACTTCTATCAAAATGCGAGTGGAGAGAAAGAAATAAGTAATCAGTAATCATATTTCGTTTTACTTACTATTATGAGGGTAAAGTGCTGCAGCAAGAAATAAAAACAAATTTCTCAACTTATTAAACTACTGGTATTACTTATTTGGTAGAAAATGCAAAAATAACTGTCCCGGTTTATTATTTATAAATAAGTGTAGGAAAGTGCAATATTAAAAATAATTTATTCATAAAGAGAGAGAGGCAAAAAATAATTAAATTTTGAGTCTCAATATTCTTTAAATTAAAATTACTGGGATTATCGTCGTCAGTAATCAATTTTGACGGCTATTTAACAAAAGGGGAATTTGACATTTATTAGCTTTAATTAATTCAATAAATAAGATTTAGCAGGTTAATGTGTAAAAGTTATAGGTTTTGAAAAAGCCACAAATTTAATTAAAAAATCGGTCCGAGTCAACTCAGAAAATTTTTCTCATATAGTTGAAACTATATATAACTTCTTTAATACCTCATTTACTAGATTTTTTTCATTATTTATTATTATTATTATTTTATTTTTTTAAATTATATACTTTTTTAGTGCTAGCAATACCTTTAAAGGTTAACTAATTTATAATTTTGTAATAATACCATTCTTTATAATAATGTATTGTTATAATTATTTACAAAAATCTATTTGTTACTTATATAAATATGTTTATCGTTTTTTTCTTTCTCTTTCCTTTTTTTGATTAATTAAACTCTCTGGATTCAGGATTACGGTATGGCAAAATGAACGCATTTTCAAACTAAGAGAAATAATTAGGAGACCTGGGTGAAGAGATAGTGAATTTAATGAAACAGCCTCTGAGTTCTGGATCTTATAATACAACTGAAACAAATATCAAGAGAAGATCAAAGCAAGAAACATAATATTATAGATACTAATTTGGTATGCCCACATTACGTTAGTTTGATAAACAAATACCAGGTTGATCCACTTGACAGAAATAGAAACATTATCCACTTATTTAGACAATATTAACTCAACTAAAATCAACGATGTGGGGTCGAAATATCGCAAATGGGAGCGTTTTAATTTTTCCTTTAGACCAATAATCAACTAATTTAAACGATATTTATTATTACACTATAAGGGAACTTAAAACCAAATCTTTTGTAAATAACGAGTAATATTTTACCTCAACTTGAACAAGGGAAAAATGAACTGTGTAATGATTACTAAGGATTTAGTTCTTCTGATCGGCCGTACAGCAGTGGATTCTCAAAATGAGTTAAATTTTTACTATGTTTTTACTAGCTTGCTCTCTTGTTTGTTTGTTTGTCCAGTACAAATCTTGCAACCGATTTTTAACTAACTTCCCGAATAACTAGGCATTTGAGGTTCAGGTTCAAGTGTTTAAATAAAACTACTAAATCCTGTCACTGGTCTGGTTACGGATCCTTAGAGGAACGTATTAGGTAGCAGCCCTTTCTCCTCCGTGACAAGTTACTTTGTCACCCATTAATAAATTAATAGGTATTGGAACCTCAGGTATTCAAAACTATTTATTATACTGTCTCCGCCTTGCTCCCACCACCATAGAGAAGAGGGTTTGAGCCAGGGGTATCCAACTCCAGTATTCTAGATGTGTAAGAGCACNTATTTTTGTATATATATATATATATATATATATATATATATTTAAGGATCGATAAGAAACAAAATGTCCAATTTTAAACCTAATCGGTTTCAAAAACAGTGAATACTTTTTAAAATGTTGTCAATAAACTTAGCTTTATCCAAATTCAATTACGACCCTTCTCATTCTCAATTTTTCCCCCTCTTTGTTATATAAAAGAAGAAAAAAAGTAAACTGAATGAAAGATCTTTTCCACCCTTTTTTATTTATTTTTTCTTAACTCTTTACTTTGATGGATTTCAATGTTGAATAAGAAAGGGGGGTGAGGGGTAGAAGGGACGAAGGAGAGAGTTCAGAAGAAAAAAGAAAGAAAAACTTTTAACATTATACCGTAAGAGAAAGTCAAGGGAGGAAATGAAAGGGGCTAACGTAAGTGAGAAGTGATAAGGAGAAAAAAAAGAATGAGTAGGGGGTAAGAAAAGTCAGGATTGATAGCAGCCTAAGCTGGGAGTCAACACTCACATCGAGCCCAATTCCACCCTCACAAGAATTAATGGCACTCTCTGAAAACAATGTGCTAAAGCCCTCAACCTCCCCCCCCCCCCCTCGTTTTCCCTTCATCAGGAAAAAACAGCCTTTAAAAAAAAACGTCTAAAAAGGGGGAGAGAATGAAGGACTAAAACAACACTCAAACTGATTACAAAAGGCAATAGCGCGCTCCTGTGTCAGAGAGTCAGAGGCAACAAGAGAAAAAGAAGTAATCACAAGAAGTAACAATAATACGCAATAGAGTGACTTCTAAGATAAAATACAACATGGGGGTGTCAACATAAAACTTAATACCTTCCTTACGAAAATAAAATAAAAGTCATATCTATCTTCAATTCGCACCTTCCTCGGAATTTTCGGTTGTAATTCTTCCTATTTCTTTTATATTTTTAACTTGCTTTGTTTTTATTTTTGAAGCTATATACACTCGGTTGTATATCATAGTTTCATAATAGAAAGCCCAACAATATATCTTAAAATCAATTTACAACACCCTATAATACTCGAGTAATTTACTGCAATATACTTAACGTGACAAGCAATGACACATCAACTGAGACCTTAGATAACACAATAAAATATATTATATATTTTTTTTATAATAATACCTTTATTAAAATTTAATATACAATAATAATACAAAAAATACATCACATAATTACACGTTTTACAATAGGTTTAACACATCAGCGCATCTAAGGTTATCTCTCCACTAGAGAACATGTAGTTCTGTGTCGTGAAGAGATATTCACTAGTATTGTACATAGGAAATAAAATATTACACCTGGGGGCACGGTAGTGCCCCGGCCTAGTAAAGCACAGCCGTACCATCCTTTACTGGAACCATCTCAAGGCATTTTGGATACCCCTCTATTATCTCTTTTAAGATATGTAAAATTAATTTTAAGTCACATTTCATTACAAACTAAACCAGAAATAAGTTAACACCATTAGCCATATTATTTAATTTAGATATTTGAGCCTAAAGTTTTGTTATTATGTCACTGATCTATAGACTCATCATAATTCAAAGGCACTTCTAACAAACTCCTAGAAACTTGAAATCTTGTGTATATGTAGAGATTAACGTACAAATAAAGAAAAAAATACAAAATCCGGAAAATTTGGTTCTTGCTCCTCTCAAGGCTAATAGAAAAATCTAGTATAATGAATACAAAATTATAACTCGCGCTTTCTATTCGAAATTTTCGAAACTTAAGTATTATTTTTCTCTTATTAATAGAATTTTATATTGAATAGGAGTGATTAATCTTTATTGAGCATTGAGCTCGAAGATTGCAAAAATACAATTTCCGCTCGTCAGCACTCGTACACCAGATAATTGTTTAGTTTAATTAGAACACCCCACGCGTTACATACTTTGCCACTTTGTCTTTTAGTTCCAAACCCTTTCTTTTAAACAACAATGCTAATTATTTTCTTTTACTATTTATTTTCTATTATATCCTTCTCTTATCTTATCTATCTCAAAGGGAAAGAAAAGTTTGTTTAATTAAAAGACAGAGAAGGTGAGGGGACAGACAAACAACATCCCTTACTTGTATACTGGATGTATTAGACGTAGTAGAACTTAGTTAGACGGGAGAGACTAGACAAGACCAATGACCCCACATCGTTTTACGTGAGTCAAGGGCTTATTTTATTACACAAGTGTTGAGATTATTATTACTATTTGATATATGATTAAATATAAATCATTTGGAGGAACTATACGTTGCCTTTCGAACCCATTGCAGAAGTCACTTTTAAGGAAGCTGCTTGTGATTTGTTTTATAAGAACTCTGTTATAATTAAAATTGGTTTTATAGTAGCTCTAAAGATATAATAAATCAAGAGTGTTTAAAAGTTCTATCATTCTCCATCGTCTCTCCGAGAATAAGATACATCATTTTTACCGAAGGCCGAACACCACATTCGCGTATCTTTCTGCTTTACTATTGGTAGACTGAAACAATTACACGATGGAACCAATCATCTGCGTGGTCAAATCGAACAAATACATCCGTTCCATTGTTAAAAACGAATAACTATAGGATAGGTACAGCAATAATGGTGTGATAAGTCTGGATTTATTTATTACCTAAAAAAATTAAATTATCGATAACATAATTTAATATGGAATAAAACCAAAATAAGAATAGTAACGACAAACTACAATTAATTTATTTTACAAGCTATTATAAAATCTGTTCGATAATTCACCGATTGGATTTAACTTGGGCGTTGTTTTCTAAATCCTTTAAAATCAGTTGACGAGCCGCCTACCGTTTCAAATTGAACGACATAATCCAACAAAATACGTAAATCCAAGGCTGAATATAATCGACTGGCCCACCTCTCGATAATGTTATGTTAATCCCACTTGATGTGATGCAGTTTCAAAATCTACGGGATTTTCTCGCCACAGCTCTTCTACTGAACATTGCTTATTCAAGACCCCCCTCCCCTCCGCTTGACTAGATATAATATATATTAATAATGTATTAAACCCTTTACTCCCTTCAGAGGGTTTCAATCCTCATTATTAATCGAATGCATTGAATTTAACTCTTGATTATAATACAATAAATTGCAATCTGTAGCGTTTAATCTTCAACGAAATAATGATCTGACTATGTATTTAATTCTGATAAATGTCCAAACAGTAGTAATAAGATAAAATGTTCGTTTAATCTAATAATAATGTAGAGATAATCAACTTCATTATTATGTTAAGGTTTAAACGTCTAACAGATTGTATTTCAATGTAGGTTGCGTTTCGTCATTCTTAGATAGGTTTATCTGATTATTAGTAACGGTTGAAATTGAATATAGTAGAAATAGAATCATTCAAATTCAATGAGTAATGAAACCCACGTATATAATTTTCGAAAGCAAATCCAATTCATCAAATGAATTACGTACGTAAGCTTTGAAACAGATTATATATTACATCAGTAAAGCAGAAATATGTAAACAGCTAAAAATAGGAATAACATAAAGCCGGGGCTATACATTGGTCAAACGATATGTCAAGTGCCTCTTGGCCAATTGGTTGGGTTAGTGGTTGTAAAAGCTGGAGCACCTAGGAGCTGACATTGAACAATTGCTGCATGTTTGCTACAGCAGCAGCTTCCCCTCCTCACATTGGCCAAATGGTGTGCCAATGGTTTAGTATGCCATTAACCCACTGTTAGCGCCAGCTCTATTGTTTATTTTCCGCTATTGTGGATTTTGATCTCTATGGCCAATGTCCGTAATTTTCATTGGTCACCTGTTATCTGTGGGCGTGACTTACGCTAGTTGCTAAGGTGAGTCACGTGGTGCTTTTAGTTAACCTCTTGATCTGATATCGAGTGGTAGGCTGCGTGATTTTTTCTAACTTCTCGAGGCATCTCCGCCATCTTCATTGACCAGAAGTCAAGTGTTTTTTAGTTCCTTATAGTAATATTATAATTTATCTTTATCATTATTATTATTTATATCGTACCGTATCTTTGTGGAAAACCCGGCTTGAAGAGAGAAAGCGTCGAGAGGCCTCTCCGCTGCAACCACGCTGTGAAACCATCACCGGTGAGTGCGTTCTCGTTTATATTTTTATTTATTATTTTCTACATTTGTTTCATTCCCCTTGTGACACCCGAAGTGGCGCATACACCCACATTACCAATCCAATGTTTGATCCAATATAGGCGATACTTTAACACGTCACAAGGGAGAATACACATATCTGTAATAAATATGAGTCGTGAACGAACAGGTTAAAAATAGTGGATTAATCTCGTCACCTGTTCAAGTTTCCAATCAATTGATAGAACGAGCATTCGGAATCGTTTGAACGAATTGATTTTCACTCATCGGTCATTGGGATAAGTCGGTCCTTTACTTCTTTCCCCTTGCCCTTGTTTAGTTTAGAAGAACCGCCAATTTTGGATCAAAAATGGGTCGGCCATGGGGGTTCTATATTGGTTTCACACTTGTTTTATTATAACAGAAAAGAGAAAACAATTAATAAAAATCGTTTAAACAATTTACAGTTTTCTTTTAAAATTTCAATTTACCGCATTTTTATTACCATTTCTGATATTTCATCAACAAATTATCGATTTCGCATGGGGCATGATTTTTCTGAATATGCAGCAAATTTCATCGGAATCGGCTGAGTACATTACGCTCTAAGTGTCTGCGTGTTTTTAAATATGATAAAAAGATTTTTTTCGCCATCACAATATTTTCTCTTTATATACTACGCATATGAGAAAATAAAAAGAGAAAGAAAGAGCATTTACAGCAAACACACATTATGCGGAATTAATATAAGTGAAACAATGTTTGAAGCACTTACTTTACATTATACTTTAAATTAAATTACAGAAAATGGACTAGTTGATTGCAAGGGTTACTGAAATCAAAATGTATATTCTGCAATTATTACGTACATGTTATATTTAGTATGGAAATACTGTAACTTATGAATTTAAGTTAAAATTACCAATACTAAATATTCTAAATGTTCTTTAGACACATTAATACAAAATTTGTAATCAGATTTTACACTTCTGAATCTGCGACTTATAGTTTACAGCTGTACGAGAAAAGCTTTTAAAGTTGCAAACAATTTATTATCTCTTCTATATAGTAACAACTACAGTTGTTTTATCTAAAAATACATTTGTTATGGTATTTGAATAATTTTATACTTAGCTTGTAGCATATATTATTTGGAACTGAAAGATTTTAATGATTTAATTTGTCGTCCTTACATTAGTTTTCATATAGAGAATTTTCATAATGAGAAGTATCAAGCTTGCGCTTTTATGCGAAATTTGAACCCTTTGTCACAGGGCCACCAGAGTCGCGCCACTACGGGATCGTTGAAACAAGTAACTTGGTGAAATGAGAACAATATTATGGGGCCAACAGTCTGGTGGCCTATTTGGTCGCGTGTAGCAGAGAGTCGGTTGATCGTGCTATTAATCCTAGTAGCTCGTCTCTGTGTGAAAGAGCTTGTACATTTTTAATTGGTGAATTTGTGGCGCGACTGAGATGATACCACCAAAGTCACCCCGTGAGAAGGGGACTTAAACTTAAAGAGGAAGAACGATAATTTTACTGTAAAAAAAAACAATCTTCATAAATGTTTGATACAGTTCACTTCCAGTGAGAGCCAACAAAAGGGGCCGATATCGGTATGTAATAAACGTCAGCTACTGCGGCTTTTTGACAATATAATACGTTAGCTATTGGGTTTTAAATTGTGCTCGTTTTGGTTTCTTCAGCATAAATTAATTCCATCATTCTGGGTGGTAGCAACCAATTTGGATCTCCATCCGACTGCCCTGTCTGGTTTCACCCCTAAAACGGGCTAGGGCCAGGAATGCGTGATATGCGACTGGGTTTTCGGGCCGACAACGGGACAAGATCGGCTCGTCTAATCGCCCCTTAATATAAACGCCAAGCAATTTAGACAGATGCAACAGATACGTTTCCAATACGTAACCCACCTCCAGAGAGTTTAAATACAAATTAAAAGCGGGGTAACATGCGAGTGAAACGTCACGTTTTAAGGGATCGATCAATATCACACCTTCAACGTCAGTGCATCCAAGGAAAAGCTGCTTTTTCGAGTCATAAGGCACCTTATTCACTTTTAAAACGATTTCGCTTTTCAATAATCTTATGCTAGGCAAACACTGGCGACAAATCATTCTGAAAATCGCGGCTGTCTGCGAAGACTGTCTCCCGGTGCAAAAAATTGTTGGAGGGCGACAAAACAAACGGCGCAAATCTCACGCAAACACTCTCGGCTTCGCCAGTTCCCTTACAATTTTATTAAATTATTTATTATTGCTATTTATTGCCACATACTTGACAAAACCTAGGGATAACTTGTGTATTCCTCTCTAGGAATCTAAAGAGTATATTCGAAATGTTTTAAGGTTAAATTAGATACCAAGCTAACTATATATCTACAATGCAAATGAATAATTAACTAGCGAAATAACGTAATTACAAACGTAAACTATCATCATAAACCTTAATTTCAATGATTATTTATATGTTTTTTTACCATACAAAACTAGAAATAACATTTAATTTAATTATTGTACAACCATAATGTCATTCCTAGATATTATTGATACATATTAATTAATTTAGAATTGAAATGAATATCATTATGCAAAATTTAGAATAATAAATTAATTTAAACGAGCAACATTATTCTAGGGCTAATATTACTACTCCGAGATTAAATAATTTTTTGGAACAGCGCCCAAATTTAGACCTGAAATTAATTTCTCGAATTAAACCTCGGGATATGATTATTATGAATATATGTTTAACAAATTTCACCGAAATCGGTACCTCAGTTTTGGTTTCACGCAAATAGAAAAGATATTTTGTTAAAAAACCCATTTTTGGACCACCCACAACTGGGACTTTTAATTAAATATAAATTATAAATCACACTACTGAAGTAGGGATGATGTATTTTTCATTTAATAGTTTAACAATGACCCAAAAGGCAAGTCGAAGATGGTATAAAATGAAATCCCTTCAAGTACTTGCCAGCAAGTTACTAAAAGGGTTTCTTCGGATTTAAGAATTCATTATTATTATTATTATTTTTTTTTTTTTTAAACAAAAATATGTATTGGTCACTTTTAAGAAATAAGGTGTGCATATATTATCCTTTACTATATCTTCGTCTTCGATATACACTTATTGAATTCTTTTAGGAGTAAAATGGCCGCCATTTACATAGTACATTTTGGGTTTGTTTTAATTTTTTCGGGGGTAATATGGCCGCCATTTTGGAATTGCGTTACATATTTTTAATCTAAATTTCAATACCTTTGAAATGATACCCAACTTGAAAATTACAAAAAATATAAAATATTGCGATCTATTTGATTGATCGCAGATCGCAGAAATTTGGAGTGTTTAAGTTCGTAATAGATTTTCTGTTTTTGTGCAAAAAAGTTTAACATATATACCAAATTTCAAGTCTATAGCTTGAGTAGGTCGGGAGATATACTCCAGGATGCGACGGACGGACGGACAACCTACCAAAAAGATAAGGGTTTCTAGGACGACCTAGAAGCCCTAACTAGGTTATTATTGTTTGACTTGTAAAAACGAAAATTTTTATTTAACCTCAGAGCAAGGAAGGGGTAGAGGGAACAATATTATAGAATCTGGGTCTCAAAAAGTGGTTTATTATGCTACACTCCTATAATAAACCTTCCAAACGGCATGGCAGATTGGTGAAACAGTATCGATATCTCGATAAAAACTTGAAGTTAATCTGATATCAGCATCAGCTGATAAGAATAAGTGATATTTTCTTACGACATTTAATATTTTTATTTTTAATTCAGTTTTCTTCATAAATATGCACTTTAATGTTTGTTGATAACCTTATTAATTATTTAAAGGCAGTAACGTCGTTAATAAACGTGTAACAGTTCCTAGATAACCAATAGCAATCTTCTTTGAGTTGGGTATCAAATAAATGCTACTGATAAGGATTTGTTAACAACCGTCTGTGGGGACAGAAAGACAAGGAATAGACCAAGGATCAGTAACCACGTGATCTTTTTAGTTCGGATTGAGCTTGCTTGAAAATGTTAGTATAGGGGTGTAGCATAATGAACCAATTTTCAACTCGGATTGCCTTACTCTGACAACCTTACTCTACAAAATAGACAAAGACAAGTTCAAAAAGTAAAGGTCTTCTTTCCAGAAGACAAACATTAATAATAATACGTACAACAACAAATCGGATAGAAAACACGGGGAATCAATCAAATGGCTAACCTGTAAGTTGTAACCTTCCTCAAAGAAAATGATGTAATAAATCAAATTTGCATTCCAATATACTTTTATAACTAAGGAAATAGATTTTGATTGCATCTCATTATTATTACACGCAGGAGGAATAAAATGAAGCTTTTAGAGATTAATCGTTATCAATTAATACGCTTCCGTGAATTTTCAAACCCGTATTTAAAAATATTTTGGTTTCAAAACCAAAAGTCTTTCCATAAGGAGTTTTCACAACAATTTTGAAAACTATAAACTTCTAAACTAGTTATAGTTATGTCAGGTTATCGTATCTCACCTCACCATTACCTACTGCGCATGTCTTAATTTCTGTTTTCAATTCAATACCCGTTTCTATGTTTTTTATTTCAAAACAGTTTCAATACAAATCAAAACAATTTGGTGTTGCAACCTTGAACTCAAAACGTTTTGAAATAACCGTTCCTATGAGGTTTTGAATAGCAAAATAGGTGTAAAAAGAACCTATAGAAACGTATGAAATTGTTTAAAGGGCTAAGTGCAATGCTGAGAATTAGGACATATTCTCTGTTTCTTAAATCATAGCAAAAGTTTTGCGTCTCTTTAGCTGAAAGTTATAAACTCTTACCTTCTTAAACAGTAGATTCAATGCCAGTCAGTTCCAGTTAAAGAGACAAACAGTTGTTTCTTTAAGATTAACTACAACATGAAGAAATCTCACAAAAATAAAGAGCAAATCGCGCACGTAACTCCAATATATTTTCATAAACACATCTTTTAAAACAATATACTTGCAAAAAAAATATTACACCTCATTAAATTAAAGAATAGAACAATAATAATAATGGTAATCACTGATTAAAGACCTATATTAAACAATTAAGTATTATTTGAAGTAAATAAGTGGCGATCTCAAGAATAAAGGAAAAACGAACTGCGGAGAAAAGCAACAGCTGATTAACTACCCCTCAGTAATACCAACTTAGGAACAACAAATAACTCTAAGAACAAACATAAACAAACTGTTACGGAGTTAATTTAAATAGCCTGGCCAAGTATGTGCTTTCAGTACAAACAATTAGTTTGTTTCAGCTATAACTTTTAAAAAAATTTAGTATAATTACTTAAAATAAACACATTAAAATATTTTTTTTGACAAGATTGAATAAAACTAATTCGCAGTTGTTCAGGTGGTTTTTCGTTTATTTTAAAAAGTCTTAATTTTGTTATCTTGAGAAGATTAGTTTGTTTTTGTTTTGATTTGATATCTCTCACTCTTTCCCTCCGACATAATAATCTCTTTCATAGATAATTACCTCCCTTATCTCTCACTCTTTCTTATACTATGCACCTTATACTCTAACTCACTTACTTCTACAGAATTACGTTCTTGTTTACTTATTGATTGTTTATGATTGAGTGTCTTCTATTTTAACTAAATTACTTCTCTGAACCCTCAGTCAAGCTTGAGCTGCGATGACACAATGATCAGTCCTTGACTCAAGAGTTTTACTCTGATAGTAAGTTTTCACGTAAAACAGTCCGTCGAAGTGCGCCTATCGTTTTTTGGATTTCGTGAGTGCAGACGAACTGGTGATTGTTGAACTGTGAAAATAAAAAAGAAAGGTAAAAGAAGAAAATCTTAACCGTGGGAAACCGTATACCATTCTGAACTTGAACTTAGAAGATTTTCAACAAATCTAATTTGGAACTCTTCAACAGCTAAGCACTTTCCCTTTAGTTTTAGTACTTGGTTTTAGATATCTAATTGCCCTAGAAACTATAAACAGTAGGTAATTAGTGTTAAGAATAATTTATAATCAGACTTTAGTCATAATTTTCTGGGGTAATTTCTATAAAAACCTCATCCCTCCTCTTAGATTTAGGCTGATGCTGAAGAAGCTTTAAAAAAAAAATTGGAATTTTTGGGGCTGTGATGCCTGGCCTTTTTAGACGTTACTTGGAATTTTCTTTGGACTGATTTTGCCCAGCTCATTTATTTTTCTTTTTTTTTTTACTTTGTTTTGGATCAGTATTGGAGGTACCGTTTGATCTATAGTTATACCTATGCTACTTTTTATTATGAAAAGTATATATTTTTAATACAATAGATCTTCACCTTGGATTGGTCATCATTTCTTCCGCGGACGGGTTTTTTTTTATATATTATAATTTTATTTGGGAACTTAAATTTATGGACTTTATAATTTTAGAATATTTCAGTGAATTTTGAACTCTTAACTAAAGTTCTTAATTATGATTTAATGTGATTTGGATCATTAAGTACTATTTTATATTTTAAAATTAACCCTTAATAACCTAGCGTTGCCATATGGCAACAGCAAAACCCCCTCTCTTTATTATTGTCTGGAGAGGTTCAAGTTAATATTGAACTTTTAAAATGTTAATAGTATGTCAAAAGCAGGACTAAATTAATTTTTCATCATTATATTTATTTGTTTTGAGCAACACAATATGCGACAAGACAGGTTTAAAAAATGGAGTATTACAAATTTGTGACATCGCATGAATTTAATTTTTTTAAATTGATTAATTAATTAAATAATTTTATTATTGATAATGAAACTATTAGAATAAAGAATGATTAAAAATATAAAATTCTTGCAGTTTCACAAAATTTAATTTTTCTGCCCTAAATTGAGCGTCAAATTAAAAGTTGCCATATGGCAACGCTAGGACATTAGCCTTACAGTTTTTTTTCTAAGTAGTAATTTTATTTAATTATATTTACATACAAATTTTTGATGTTTTTTTT